>JAQFYM010004730.1:0-14750 GCA_034694785.1 Agrenia bidenticulata
TTAATAATTAAAAAAAAAAAAAAACGACGCTATTTTTATCATTGTTCTATAAAGATGGATATATTTATAATCAGAAGATCAACAATGATAAAGCAAAAAAAGGAGAAAATGCAGTTAAGATGTTGGGAGTGTATTAAAATGGTGATGAAAAAAAACCAATGGAAACACAGAAGCAAGAGATTGCCAAAAAAAACCAGCAACAATCATAAGCATGCAGAAAATGGCTAAGAAAAGAAACTACTTTATTCATATAAAATAAAATTTTTTCTGTGAAAAAAATTTCTCGCAACAAGCAGTGTACGAGTAAAAAGCAAAATACAAGGGCTAAGACAAATTTAATGCAAGTTCGTAGCAAGAGTAAAAATGATACATAGAAGGAATATTTAATTATCACATACCAGGTTGTACAAAAATTATATTTGTAAGCCGTGTTGTCGGTAGTCGCTGTTGGATCAGTTTAACTAGGTCATAGACACAAGAGGAAATGAACGGTTGTTGCATTTTGTTGGTAGGAAATTAACTTCGTGCCAAACAGAAATATGGTATTACAGAGAAGAGTAAGCTTTAGGTGTACTAAAAAAAGCTTATATATTACTAAGCAGATGCCAGTTGAAGATCAAAGTTCTTCCGGACTTTTCATGGCAATCGAAAAATAAACATGATTCCAAAAAAATAGGGTTTCAGGCGGGAAGGAATATTACGAAGACTACTTTAGTATACAATATACCAAAGAAATACTATGCGATGCAGCAGATGAATTTTGTCGTAGGAAACACATGGTATAGAAATTACATTGGCAGGTAGAAAAATAAAAGTTGATATGAGAAGATTGACAGAAAAGAACTGTTAAAACGAAAACTGGCAAAATTACTAGGCAGAAAAGGCGTATGGGAAAAGGGGCAAGTTAACAAAAGTATAGCAAGAAACCATTTGTAGGGTAGAACACTAAAGATTATCTATACAGAAATGACGTTTGCATGTAACAGAACTTGCAAAATTTGATTATTGGCCAAATATACAACAAAAAATCAGTGAAATTTTACTCAAGTGTTTATTTGTAGAAAATTGCATGGGGTAAGACTGCAAAAGGCAGACGATACCTATAACACGAGTAATGACAAAAATCTGGATTACAGTGTAACAGTTGAAAACTCACATACTGCATATATTTATCACTATAAATAATTATTGCTAATATGTGTATGTAATGATTTTAAAAAAACAAAGGAACCTGAAAATGTGTAGTAAATATTGTAAGGTTGGTTTGGAGATTTTTGATCCTTAAAACCATACGAACAGATGGAGGCACTAAATTGCAAAAGCCAAATATAACAATATTACAAAAGCATAATTTTTGTTGCAAAAATGGATTAAAAAAATGCAAAGGTAACTCAAAATAGCTAACAGAATAAAATAAAAGTGCATTTAGTAAATACAATGCTCTACAAAACAGATGGCCGCCATTGCATGATAGAATATATATAGCAATATATATGATACAACAACACATTGCACTGCATAGTTTAACTAAGCAAAAAAAATATAAAAAAATCCATTCGACAAACAGAGTGATAGATTACAAGCAAAAAAATATTAGGATAGGAAATATAAGAATAACGGAAGTAATTTAAAAAAGAAAGACGTCTGTAAAAAAGGCAAAAAATACACGTTGCGCAAGACAAATTGTACTAAAGAGTGTAAAAGTTCTATTTTACGCAATGCTTTTGTAAATTAAAATAAATATTAAAATATATTAATTAAATTAAGAGAAAAAATGAAGATGGCGATACGCCTGCATTTTTTTTCTTTAAAACGAGTTATAGTAACAACGGGAGTAGATGAAGCGGCCTCCTACTATGGACTACTTTTAATACAGTATTTTATTTTTTTTATTGAGAAATAGTAAGATATACGTATATCAAAAGTAAACATAAATATCTTAAGTAGATATAACTTCTACTGAAATGCTAATCATTTTTCGTACGATGGGGTTGAAACAACGTTTTCTATTGTTTTAAGCTTTAATTTTATTTAATAAAAAAATATGCTTTATTGTGATCGTTCCAGTATATTTTATACAGATTTTCAATGGAACATATTTCTTGCGGAAGTTTGTTATATTCATAGACAACGTATTTTTACAGGCAAAAAAGATGCAAAAAGCAAACAAAAAAGCATGGCTAAAAATTTAGGAAAACTTACCGAGCCTTTAACAATAAAATCTTATTAGAACGAAACAAAATTACGCTCATGATAAAACCATTGCCTCAAGAAGAAAAGTTAAAACCGCCTCATTGCCGGCAGAAACCATGTAATTATGCATTTTTCCACATGTTTCAATGTGACCCTTAAACAGGATATCTACTGGATCAAAAAATATCGTAGGACAGAAATCTAAACAGCATGAAGGTTTTATTCTAATGAGTTTGTCATATTTAAAAAGGTGTCATATATTGCACGTACGCGACCAAACTAATTTTGCAAAGTATCCCAGATACTATGAGGTAATGGCATTTACACTAACATAACTATACAAAACAAGTACGAACGTATGTACTGTTGTCCGTTTGCCAATATAACCGTTAAACCAAATTCAAAAATATCAATACAAATATCAATATTTTAACGATGGTATACAAACAGTTGCATTTGATTTTCTAGGAATATGGGATAAATATGAAATAAAATAGGCTTTTTCGTGATATGGGGAAACACGGAAACCAGGAAAAATGAGACAAAAATAAAAACTTAAATAGAACTAAGTGCAATCAAAGAATACAAAAAAAAACAAACGTTGCGGTGAAAAAATTTATCAGCGCTTTTTTAATTGTACCTTTACTTTAAGAAAAAACAGTGGAGATACGAAAATGTCATTATTGGAAGTATAAATAATAATAAAATGCATATTTGTTGTAGATAGAGACACGAAAGAGATAAAAAAGGTAAATATAACACTAATTGTTAATTTCTTATCACATACGGTACCTTACATATAACAAGTGCATACTTTGCTATTACGGAAAATAGCTATAGATGTTTAAAATGTAATAAAAAATTTTTAAGAAGTGAAACTAAGTATTATTGCAAAGGTTGCGAGCAAAAGAATTATTCGTGAGTATGCAGCTAATATCATCATAATAGTCAGAGCTTATTTACAAATCGTCCTTTTTTTTGTATAATTTTGTATAAATACATGAAAAAGTAGAGTACTAACGATAAATTTGCTTTTTTAATCTTATAGACGGGTTTTTTTGTCTTGTTTTTAGTAGATTATTTTTTTTTACATTACTTTTTGTTCAGAAAAAAATACTTCAACAATAAATGTATAATATATATGTACATATCAAAATAACAACTAAGATAAGCTACAAATAAATCTACGCTAAAGTGTTGTAGTAGTTTTGATGTGTTATGCTACAGATTGGAAACACACGAACCTTTAAATAAACACAAAAAAACATGTACGTTTGTCTTTTCTTTTACAGTCTACTTGGAAATTGCACATTAACGGATTTTTATACGATTTTTTTTATGGTTATGTTACTATTTACACTAAAGCGTAACGTGCATGTTGCTCGATGCGCTAGAGTGTAACTTTTATTTATGTTATAGAAATATTTAGAATTTTAACGGTTTCTTTTCTTTGACTCTTTACAATTTTAAAAACCCCATAAAGGCATTTTTATGCTTAAAATAAAAACTCATACATTCATAAGTATTATATCACTTGTGCTGACAAATTTATAAAAACAAAAATTACTTTTCGTTACCAAGTAAATTAGTAGTTTTTAAGACAAAAAACCTTGAGCTTTGACATGTAGAAAGATAAAAACATAAGGGTCTTAAACTAGAAATTTTCTGTTGCTTATGATGGGAAACACGCCTATTTTAAAGAATAGAAAATGCACAAAAAAAATAAAGTCGTAGTTTTGCACAATACAATTAAGTAGAATGATTGCTTAGAATTTTCACATCTCTACTATTGATACTTTTGTTTTATGTGCCTTTTTTTGTGTTTTGACCAAATTTTTGTAAACTAAGTATTTTCTTTTAAATCTACGTTTAACGCCATTTTAATCTTAAAAAGACGATTTAAAAAAGACTTTTTATGGCTTGAGGAACATTGCATAACTTATTAGAAATTTTCATCATTTTTTCCATATCCTTTGACATTTATGTAAATAAACCACATAAATTCAAAACTCTATATATTTTCAAGCTATCACATAATTACACACTATGCAGATATAAGATATGCTATTTTTTTACCTGTAGCAAATTATTGATTTTTTCAATTTTTAACTGTCAAATTTTGTGTTTGTATGAACTTTTTAACCGTACATTTACCAACGCGGGTATAGTCACATGTTCTGGTTCTGCTTTTTACAAAAAACTATAATATGGAATCTAGTGGTAAGGTGGAATTCACATAAAATTGCACGTAGAGCTTTCTTTTTTATACTGGAAACGAATACATATTGAAAGGCCCATTAAGTGTTTTTTATATTCAATTACATGACTGAAGGAGGGTTACAACCTTTTTATCGAAAAGACAAATTGTAAAAATGGCTAATAAAGTTAAAAAAATTAAAACTTTATGCAGTATACGTTTATTATTACAAAATATCTTTTTATTGAGATATATAGGTGTAAATAAATGCAAGTTGAATAATTATTTAGTATAGTGCCATCATATAGAGCCTATTGTTTTATGTGCCTTGTTGGCAAAATATATTTTCGAAGATCCAGATAGTATATAAACAAGTGCATTGTTGAATAATTATACGGTTTAGCATACGTTTGCAAAACTTATGCCCGTTACTCACTCCAGAGTTTCTCATATTTTTTTGGTTTTTTTTTGACGTGTAAACCTATTTTAGCTAAAGGTGAAAATATAATAGCGATCGCACAACTTAAACACACGTACAAAAAAGTACAGTTAATTATATATATGCATGATATGAAAAAAACACGAAGGTATGCTAGCAGTAGATGTATTCTATATATCAGCAATATACAAAGAAATATATAGAAGATGCGCTTTAAAAGCAAAACCTATTGCCTGTGGCTGCTTGCAAGTGATAAACAAAAGGTAACTAGGTATCTTGATATTTGAAGATTTTTTTAACAGTTAATTGTGTATGATACTCAGGGCCTGTCAAAGGGAGGGGGGTGGGGATTTCCCGCCGGGCCCGCCTATAAAAGGGGTTAGCTTTTTGGCTTTTTAGTAATATAAAGAACAATTTAAGTTTCACTATCGGTTATAGTACAAATCAAAAAAAATGCTGCTTTTGCAAATAATTATATTTCTAAGACCATATTAACAATATTTTGTCATATGGGGCCTTTGATCTTTTTTATTGGACTTTGTGATATTACAAACTTTGTAAGTTTTTTTTGCGTTGCTGAAAAACACAAATATAGATTTTTAGAACTAAAAAGATTGCATTAAATTAAAAAATTAATTGCAATATTTGTTATTAATACCAATGTATTGTGAAAGTCATATAAAGACAACCTAAAAAAACTTTTAGAAAAAAAGAACAAACAAAAATGAAGGTCTTTAGAAAACGGTATTTATAAATTATTAGATAAATTGATAATTGGAAAAAAAACTTGTTTGTATAGGTTTACAGGATGACCCTACAACAATTTAAAAGTGTATTATTACACGGTGGGATCGAATGAATCTGTCTTGGATTGAAATATTATACTATCAATAACTTTTTTAAAGTGCTTATAGGCTGTTTTTGTACCATTAAGACATTACATTTAACTATAAAACTGTTTTTACAGAAAATTGTTAATTTTTATGGTATTCACAGTTTTAATAATGATAAAAAACCTTTTTTTGTTTTTTTTGTCTATACGCGAACATAAAAATATTTGTAAAAAAATATAAATTTACTGTGTGCTGATGTGCTCAAAAATAACAGTATAAATACAAAAAAAATGTAAAATAAACCAATATGCCAGCAAAAGTTTTTTTTTTTGACTATAACTAGTTAAATTATATTTCAATGATTTAAAACATGTAGAAAATGCATAAGAAAATGACAGAACCTCATCTAGAAAAAAAAAGTAATGTTACTATTGTTCTTGTCGTGTTGCTTTTAATATGCACGCCAAGCCATAAAAATAACTTTTTTTGTTGCTATTTTTTCTCTCGTGGAAGTTTTAAAAAATTTTAATTATTCAGATGGTTTGAGTTACACAAGTCTTAGTATTTTAAAAAATTGCACAAAAATGCAAAATAATATGCAGCTTTTTCTCGTAAAAACATAAGGGTGTTTTTCGCAATTTGTGCATCTAAAAACCCTAATAATTAAGGTTCAGGATTTAAAACATGGCAACACAAAGCAAAAATTTTTGCAACTATTTAGTCAAAAAAATGCGAACACTTCTATGGTTGAAAAACACTTATGTAGGTTTTTTGTACTAGTGTTTACATATTATTATTAGTTTCTTATACGCACACTAATTGAAACATAATTTAAAACATATTAGTTGATAAGATATCGACGGTAGACGTTGCAAAGATTGCAAATTTGGAGCTATATGTTAAATCAAATTATTCTTCGTTAAGGTTTATGATTGTAGTATCAAATGGGTTATTAGCAATTTTTCAAAAATATTTACCCTTGTTAGTCACGGGATATAGCCTTTTTTATACGAGATAAAACAAAAATGCCTAAAGTATTTTTTTCTGCGTAAAGGGGGGCCCATAAATATAATTTACCGTGGCAAGCCTTGTCTTTGGGAGACCCTGAAGATACTGTAGTATTTACGAGAAAAATGCTTTAATAAATAATTCAAGGATTAAATTAAAATAACTAAATTAACAAAAAATTTGGCAAATGAAATCTTAATTTACATTTTTAATATATCATTATGGTACCTTACTTTTATATCATTTTCAATATTTTATATACTGGCTCTTTTAAATGTTTTCGAGTGTTCATTTTACAAAATCCAGTTACAAAAAAAACTATAAACCAAATTGAACTAAAATCGACATTGCCAATTCGCGCTCAAAAAAAAAAAATCAAACGCATTAATAAATAAATGTGTCTAAATTATTAATGAAGAATTAGTTCTCTTTTGTAATATCACCTTTGAGGCGTACTGAATCGATTATATTTATACATGAATACTTAAGTGTTTCATGTAGAAAGTCAGAATGGGTATATTATCGATTTATATGTTATTTGGTCAAAATTTTGTCATATATAGTATTATTCTAAACTATATGTTTAAAAATTTTAGTCACACTTTCAATCACAATATCACCGACACTATAATTTACAATAAAATTATAGTAAATAAAAATCTAGATTTTTTTCGAACCTGTATTGAACACATAAATACATCTATTTAGTTAATAAACTGTTTAATTTGTATATATAATACAATAATGTTTTTAGCAGACCCTTGTAGCTCCACATTAATTGTTATTCATTCTTTAATAATATCGTACTTTGCGCAATTATCGCCTAGTTCCTTCTAATTACAAAAATTTCGAATAATCAACATGATTTCGCGCAATTATAAATATGAAGGTATCTCTTGCTTTGCAATTATTCTTTATAGAACCTGTCATTTGGATCACCATCTTATAGGGGGTTTTTTTAAACTAGCTTCAAATTATTCTCATTTGTATTCTTATCATTAGGTGTAACCTATACATATTTAATCGCTAATTTCGTAATTAATCGTACTATTTTATGAATCTTTAAAAACCTTTTTTCAAATGCTGAGCTAATACATTGTCACACATTTACTCTTTGGTATATAATACATCTATTTTCAATTTTTTAGGATTAGTTGTAAACATAACTGCATGCAACCAGTCTTTCTCCTGACCATTACTAATGCATTTTCGGCGCAAAGACTCTTTAACCTTTTATAGCAGCTTTCGTTTAACAACAAGGAAATCAATAACAATTCCATATGCAGTCTCCGCAAAACTACCTTGAAGATATTCTTGTAAAATAATATACGTTTTTTTTTATATTTGTTTAATTTATATATTCGAAAAAACATAACGCTATGGCAACTTTTACGTATTAGTTGATTCATCTTTTTATAAATAGTAATATTGCTACTTTCTCTATTTATCTAGCAAGTATGTTTGAAAAGACGAAAAGTTGTGTGCTTTCCCTTTCTAAAAAAGCTTTGCGCTAAGGTAAACCTTACAGAAATTTTCTTTATTATCTCTCTACATTCCAAGCATACTAGATTCCGGCAATATAGACTATAACAACAACCTAACAGACGTATAGGGAAAAGCATTCTAGCATATTCTTAAATTTTCGGTATAACAAAAGTATGTTTATTTGCATTGCTAATGGATTTATATGGCATAGAATTTTATTTGCGTCGGTTTTTTTAATTTCTTCTTAATCCGAGCTTTGAATAATATAATAAAATTCGGCAAATAAACCACCTTGGATATCAGATATTTACGACGGAGTGCGAGCGAGCAATAGGAATGATCAAAGTATATCTCCTCATCCATGAGATGTGGGCCAGTTATAAGAAACAAAACTGAAAATTCATTTTATTTTAAAAAAAGAATGATATCCGTAATACAAATACTTATTATACAAATAGCTTACTCGTTTAGCTGGTTCAAGCTTGATTTGTTTTCGACGTTTTCTTCTGAGAGCCTTTGTCTTTTCAGTTCTCGCTAGTTAAATTTATTAAGAAATCAGGATAATATTTTTGAGCCCGTAAGAGCACAAGAAAATTATAATGGCGCAAATACTCCTATTGCAGACACCATGATTTACCCAATCTAACTTTTGGCTATCAAACTAACGGAAGTTATAAATAGTTACTTTTTTTTTTG
This sequence comes from Agrenia bidenticulata, assembly GCA_034694785.1. Classification (NCBI taxonomy): domain Eukaryota; kingdom Metazoa; phylum Arthropoda; class Collembola; order Entomobryomorpha; family Isotomidae; genus Agrenia; species Agrenia bidenticulata. Next base: position 8,852 of record JAQFYM010004730.1, read on the forward strand.
TATTTAAGATTAATACACCAGCTTAGTTCATTGAAAATATCTTGATTGCTTTTTTACAAATCTCTTTGCTTGTGGCACAAAAAAATACTATTATAAACAAAAGTTTTTTATGCACTATTTGCGGATCGATAAGAAAATTTTTTTTTTTTGGTTTTGTACAAACAAAAACCACTCAGGCTAAGTAACAATATTAAATTAATAAAAGCACACAATTTATAGATGCGACGAACACTGCGATTGTTAAACATCTATATATGCCAGAGAAAAATTATTCTATACTTGATAAATATAAAGAAAACACTAAAAAAAGTAAAGAGCCTTTTTTCAGTTTTTACTCGTGCAAATCTCTTTGGGTGTGTTGATATTGCCATTTGACAGAAAAAAACAAATACCAAATAACCAGTAATACAATGACTAGGTATACACATCTACAGATAATTTGCCCACACTGCACGTAGCGTGCTATACATGCATTGCAATATTATAACTTTTATTTTTGTACTAAGTACAATTACTAGATATACAAACTAGCTTAAGGATGTCAAATTTGCGTTGAAAAGTACATTATATTAATTTTGATATGTTCCAAACACATTTTTTTTCCTTATATGTTATGTATAAATTTTGTTCGGTTTTGTTTTTGAAATCTAATGGCGTCTTGACCAGCATCGTAGAAAGGGATGGTGGGCATTATCGTCTTGAAGGGACTCTACTTTTAAAACCTTTTTTGTAAATTGTTTAATATTAAATTATTTTAGATATTTATTTTTTTGTTTGGATTGATCATTCCATTCTTCTATGGCAAGTAAATAAACTGTACTTCGTTTATTGCATTTTTTATAATTGTCTTTTTTTTCTAAAAAAAACGTTCGGGGGCACCTCTTTTTTTCATTTATTTTTCTAGCTACGTGCCTGATCACGACCCGGCCTCTTTTAAAGAAAACTTTAAGAGTAAAAATTTCAATTTTCACAATTTATGTATTTTTATAATTTTTTTGTTTTTTTTTGATCCAAATAAAAAATTTTGAACTTTAAATTTGCCAAAATTTTTAGTTTTGTACTTTCGTAGCCTGCTTGTAGAGATGTAGGTATGTACACTTACTTTTTGTAGTTTTGTTGCGCAGATTACCTCGTATATATATAGTATATTTTTTTTATTGGAATGAACAAAAATTTAATTGTTTAAGCATTTAATAAACACTAGGCAAATATCACCATGTTTTTCTATACATGCTACACGCAATTAAACGCTATTTATCAAATCTATATTAAATCTTAGAAAAATATTCAGAATAGTAATATTGATTGCATTGAAAAGCGTGAAAAATTCCTCCAGTAGAATATAAAATAAAAATCAATGTACATATAAAAAATTATTTTTTTTTAAGAATTATATTGTATGCATTGCGTTTTTTGAGGCAGTGTGCATTTCACTCGAAAAGGGTTTTTTATAAATAATGAACGTAATCTTAAGTATATTACCCCCAAAAAAATAGATTGGGATTTATGATAAATTAAAATTATAAAAGTCTTGTGTAAAAAACCTTTACAGAACTATATACCAGTATCGTACCAAGGGGGGAGCAGGGGGGGGGGCGGGCCCCCCTGGAAAAAAAAGTTGCGGTTGAATTAGAGGGGGGGTATTTTTTTTGTGCAGATATTTTTTTGAAAAAAAAATCTGAAATAAAAAAATACAAAAATAGAAATTTTCCAAAAAAAATAATAAAGATTTTTCACAACATAAATCATGTTTTTAACCCTTATTTTTTCAAAAACACTGACTAGCCCTGGGCTATAATAGATCCTGGGTACGCCACTGCTATATACTATTTGCCATATTATTCTTTTTATAAAAAATACAAAAACACTTAAATAGTAAGTTCGGTTTAATTTAATTTTTACTGACTTGTGTAATTTTTTCGTCCCTAGACAATCACTATAACCCAAGGTGGGTATCAGTATTTTGTACCCTAGGGTACAAAAATAAATTATACCCAAGGGTACACAAATATTTTTATTAAAGTGGTGAAAAGTGTACCCCTAGATTGCTAGATATTGCATATACCTTTAGGTTTTGTCTATTCCCGGGGGCATGTGAATTTGTATTTTTATATTCTGGGGTATATAATGCCTTACACAGGGTATACTAAATAAATTATTTACCTCGAAGGTGCTACCCTATAATTTTTTTGGTGTAGTAAAAAATCAAAGTACCCGAACCTAGGATAATTATAATACACGAAAATCACACAGTTATTTTTAAATGTTGTTTTTTTATTGTGAATTTTTACGTTCCATATACAATACTTGCCTCCAAAATATATGTAAAATAGGGTTTTTGTTAGTCAAGCAATATACTTATGGTAGTGTGTCATTTGCTGTCTTTTGTTGCGAAGCGGTATATCCAAAAGTACAAGTTTTACATTATAATTTCGTTAGTTACCAAAAACTAATATATCCAAGTAACGGTTAGTATAACAACAGCTAGACGTGATATAATTGTTTGTCATAGCAAGAAAAAAATATACCCAACCATTTTCTTTGTTATTTTACGCATAGTTTAGATAACATTACGGCCAAGATTCGTGTAAATTATACTTTTACACTTAATCTTTGCTATAAAAATTTCTTTTTAAAGCTGCAAGTCTGTCATGATTCTAAAGTTTGACTATAATTTTGTTTATCTTGGCAATGTCATGATACCTTTTTGCATAAGGGTATAATAATCCCAAAATGTCTACAATTGTCATTTAAAATACGGTGGCTATCCAAATTTAGGAAAAATTTTGCTTGTAATTCTAAAATTTACTTTTTAAGAGTCCTGGATTTGACTCCCTTTAGGTAAAAATAACATGACTTCTATAGCCGTCATAACTCATCAAAGGGTAAAAAAGCATGACGTCCATATATGGGATCGAGGTTTTTACTATACGGTAATATACACTACAGTATAGTAAAAAGTATAGAGAGTGTAAAGTATTTTTTACGTATATTGTTTTTGTGTATTTAGCCTAAATATGCCTTTGACGATATTAATTTCTTATTTTTTAACTTACCATAAAATAGGACTTAAGTTAGAAAGCAATCAAACTCTATAAGTATTTTAAATTAAAGTATAACTGATAGTCGTTACAAAAATAGACTAAAATGTAGCAAATTAAAGATGAGTAAGAGTGTATATTTACTGGTTTAAATACTTCCTTTGCAATATTTGCAATTTTAACACCGTTTTTTTGTATTAAAACTAGAAAGCACGCATTTGTAGTGTTTTTTTGCTATTAAAAAACGATATATAATTTTTCTAATGTTACATTTTGCATTTTCTATTTTTTAAATTTTTTTTTCACGCAGACCTAGGCCGTGGTCCGTTTTTTTACTATAGTGAACTTTAAGATTAAAAGTCCCCCAAAAAACTCACCGTAGTGAATTTTGCTACAGTAAAAAGCTGATAAAAATCAAACAGCTAAACCTACTATAGCCAGTGTTCTATAGTGATTTTTCACTATGCTGAGTCTCCTATAGTGATTTTTTTTTTCATGTTCGGAAATTAAAAAAATTGCAAATTACTATAGTGATTTTTCGATATAGTGAGCCACTACAAAAAATACTTTCAATACCCCTGGTGCCCCTTTATAAATGCCCTTACAACTAATCTATTCGATAGTTAATGAAATAACGTACTAATGTACATCAATGGTGAGATTTGAGATATCAGAAGTGATGCTCACATAAATAAAATCACTGTGGGCTTTGCCGCTGAAGTGCTATATATGCATTTGTAATTCGTGACCTATTTTGTTGCATCATAGCAATTACACACGATAACTTGGTATTCTTGCAGAGTGGTACACCTATCATGGGTATGTTAATCCTATACAAATAGACAAAAAGCATGATAAAAACGCAAAAGGGAAAAGATACAATAAAACTGATTAGTTGTGTCTGAATTGTTGTGTATGCAATATGGAATCGCATTACAACGCTAACACGGCTTTTTCCAATCTAATCCTTATCAACGCGATTTTATTACGCAAAACGAAAAAAAACCCAAATTCTAGGCAATCTTTTGCTCTTTATACACCAAAAACATTTTCATCTGTTTACAAGAGTGTTTATACCATCGATTTTAGTTATTAAGTCATTTATTTTTGCCCTGGGAAAATTTCGATAAACAGTCAGTTAAGCTAATTACAAACACATTTACTAAAATTTTTTAAGAAAAATTACGCAAAAACCGTTGAATTGTCACTATCATAACATATCATAACTACAAGACAAAAATATTTTTACTCGCTTAGCAAAGGATTATACTAGAGATAATGCCAGTAGACTGACATTTAAGGTAGATATTAAGAAGGTGTTATATATAAGCCGTTGTAAAAAATAATTTTGTAAGTTATAGTTATTTTCAAACATTCTTTTTTAGTTTAATTTCTTACCTTTTTTTAGGGGTACCAGACGCGGATTGATTATACACCCTACAGGAGTACCAAAAATGTTAAGAGTGCTATTTCTGAGCCTTACTAATAAACAGTGATAGAAAAATGGTAAAATTTAATATTCTACAAAGCGATTTTTGTTAGTAATTTTACTATAGTGATTATTCACTATAGTAAAATTTACTATACTTAATACAATATAGTGATTTGTCTATATAGTACAATTAACGTTACCAAATTCACTATAGTGAAAATTTCCTACAAAACTAATTAAATATTTGTAAAATCGGTATACTGATTTTTTAACTATAAAAAATCACGAAGTGAAAAAAAAACAAAACATGGCCTTGAACTTATCAAAGGAATTTATCTACATATTTCTTATAAAACTTAAGTTGAACTGATGTAAAAATATTTGGGTTACTGTTCAATAAATAAAATTTTGATTTACCCATTATTGATTGTAATACAACCATTTTCTAGATTAGTAAATAATTTACTAGAAGAAATAAAAGAAATAAAAAATCCACCTTTACTATACGCTTACTATACACTATACAGTATAGTGTACAGTAAGCGTATATTATACAAAAAATATACGGTGTACAGCTAATTGATAGTCTGAGAACATCATTACCCGGCCAAGAGTAGGGATTCAAAATCCCGGGATCCGGGATTCTGACGATTTTTTTTACTTTTATTTTATCCCGGGATGTCCCGGGATCAAGCATTACATAAAATCTTTCTTAAAAACATGCAATATGTACTTTTTTCTTTGTTTATAATAGTTGTTGTTATATTTTCCTTAGTTTCTTGTTTTTCCGTTTTTCTTTGACATTATGCTTCAGTTTTTTTATGTAATATTTTGACTTCCCCCATTTAAAAAAATCCCGGATCCCGGTATTTCGGATCTTGGCAAATTTTCGATTTTTTTTGAAACCCGGTGTTCTGTAAAATTTTCGTATTTGTAAAATTTTCGTTCTACTGTAAAATTTTAGGAAAGTCAATGAAAGCGATTGTATTCAAAATTCAAAAAAAGATAAAATTTATGTAAATAAAAACACAATATTTTTTTTATACTTTTATTTTTTTCATCAAACACCAATGCAAAAAACCCTAAAAACCAAAAAAAAATTCATAAAAAATACGAACAGGCGGCGCAAAAAATCAAATAAAAAAGTACGCAGACTAAAAATATGTCTAAAAATTATCATTCTTTTTTAATTTTTTTTAGTAAAAAAAAAACCATTTTTTTTTTTTGTTACAAAAAAATGCGAATAAAAAAAAGATGCTTCAATAATGCATATTATTCTTTGTCTGTTCAAATATTCGTTTTCATACATTTTACTGCGGTAATTTTAAAAGCCAAAAATTTTACAGCAAACGAAAATTTTACTGTAAAATTTTTGTTTTGGCATTAATTTTGACAAATCTAACGAAAAAAAATAGTTACTAAAATA
>JAQFYM010004731.1:0-14738 GCA_034694785.1 Agrenia bidenticulata
TACAAAAGCATGATGAGCTTTATTTTGGGGCGGAAAGTGTAATTTTTAGTTAGATTAAAATGTACCTTGAATTTGCTTTTTTTAACAGTGCATGATATACTGACACAAGTTGTCTCATGTAAAAATAAAGCAAAAAAAATTGCGATTTAACATTTTATAGATTATTACGGACGTTTTTAAGCTTAAACGATACAAAAGTAATGTTTAAATCGTATTACACATAATGCCGAACTCTTGTAATTGTATGCAAAGACTTGTATTGAGGTAAAAAAAACAAGCAAAGATATTTATTTATTTATCAAATTTGAACTTTTCAAAGGTAAAACTTTTTTTATACAGAACAATAGCTATATACTATAAGACCACAGTCAACATTCGTTAAGCTACGATCGACCCGAATAAGTGTTTAACCGCCAAGACAGAAAAAAATTAATGTTAAAAGTGCGTTAAAAAAACTAATGAACACAATTACAAAAATATTTAAACAAAAACAATAATGATGAAAGTACGTAAAATTACATACCTTATGCGTAAAAAAACAACGTTTCTTTGTTGTCAAAAAGAATATTTTTTAATTATATTTTATATCACCAGGGAATTTTAAATAAGAAACAAAGCATTTTTACGTAAATTTTTATTAGAACGCTTATAAAAATACTTAAATTGTAAATTATATGCATTTAAAACATACTTGATTTTTACAGAAGCACGTATTTCTCACAGTTTAAATTTTAGCAGGCTTTGGGTTTTAAAATCCATTTTTTTACATAATTAAAAAGAAGGATGTTACCAAATAAATTGAACGTGCTTTTTGTGACAAAGGAACTAATGACGGCCTGACCTTGAAACGGTTTTGACAAGATTGAAAAGAGAAAATTTTCAACAAATAATTGATCTAGAGACTTGTGACTTATGTGCAACATAAATGTTTTTTTCGGTCATTGTATACTGATATATAAGGACAACCCGCACTGTTGTTAATAATGAACTCGGGGTTCGGTCAAGATCGGGCCAACTTTTTTTTCTTTAATTTTTTTTAATTTTTTTTTCAATAATATTTTTTACGTTTATACAAAAAAAAAAAATTGTATTTTGGCTGCTGGTAATAACATAAAATGTAAATTTAAAAAGCAAATGCTTTGATAGCAATAAAAACTATTAGTGTGCATTAAGTTGTTGATAAATTAAAGTTTTTATAGAAAATATCACATCGCGCAGATTAAAAACACAGAAAATTGCATATTCTCAACATTTTTTTTGCGTATGCAAGATTTAACTTTATAGTCTTTTGCAGTAATTTTTAGTCTTTATAAAAACGTCTTGTACTGTAGTCCTATACAATCTTATACGCATCTTGTTTTTTCATGCCAGAAAAAAAGTTTTATAATGTAGAATAAACTATATAAAATATCTGTCATACGGCTTATTACCTGAAAATACAAAAGATACAGTTAGTTCGTTACTTGAAGTGCGTAAAAAACATCATTTTAAGCCGTAAGTGCAAAAACACTGAAAAAATTTATTGCAGCTACAGTTTTATTTTTTCGTCTCGGCATACAGAAATGCAATTCATGCTTTATCAAATTTTACTGTTAGGTTTTTTTGTGTAGAAATATAACATCTCGATTTTAAGATATAAATTTATAGTTAAAAAAAACGTGATATTTTAAACTACTTATTACTAAAATGGAATACTTTTAAACTTTGATTATTTAAAATCCAAGTAATGTAAGAAAGAGAAACAAAAAAAGTAAAAAGGTAAGTTACATACAATATAGTAGTATACAGCAAAGAAAACTTCCACTTGTTGTTTTGGAATTAAAAATATCAAGAAACATAAAAAGCTCGAACGTGCGTCTTTGACAGTAATAACGATACATACTACACCAAAAAACGGTGATTTCTAGTTTTATGCTCTACAAATACAAAAAGCACAATATAAACAGCAAAGTTGCAATTGGCCAACCTAAGGTTTCGTTTTTAGTGATCAATCTCTGTTTGGTGCGCTCTAAAAGTAAATAAGATATTTAGAATAAAAATAACCAACTAAAGATTTTTTTGTTATAATATACACACATACTTTGCAGGGATAAGTTTTTGTTATAGCATTTCATTTTTATAAAAAAAACTTAAATTTTGGCAGTCTTTTTTTCCTGCTATAAATTGTACACCATTATTGAAAATTTGGTATTTTATATTACACTCACTGTTTAAAAAAATAGAAATAAATAGTGCAAAGATATTAAGAAACGCTTTTTTGGATAATTTTTACGTCATATAGTCGTATGATGTTTCGCAAAATATAATGCCATAGTAATTGTCTGTTTGTGTTGCATAAAAACATATTGTGAGAATACAAAATATTGCTTAATATGATATTTTCATATGATATCAAGTTTTTTAAACTTTTTATTTTAGAGGCTTTTGTTTATTCTTTTGCCGTGTATAAAATACATAAAAATAAGAAATGTAGATAATGCAATTTAGATTTTTTCTATTTTGTTATATGATTTCATATTAGTATAAATACTATCAAACATGTTTTTATTATACATAATATACAAAAATTTAGCTATGAAACATTTGAAAAAAACAAAAAATTTTTATAAAAAAACTCCGGAGCTACCGTCCCATCTAATGATTCTATAGCTTTTTGTGCGTTTTTTACTTGTGGTCTGTACTTTTTTTAGTAATTCTGAAAAAGCTAAAAAAATAGCAGCTTTAAATGATGTAGCTAAAACAAATAACACGATTCTATTGCTTGTTATACACAAAAAATATACAATATTATATGAAAAACTAGAACAATAAACGATCAACATTTAATGTATCGATGGAATGCATTTATGTAAGAAAAGACCATCACTAGTGTAAATATGCAGATAAAATACAAAAAACGACATTTTTTTCAAAAATATAGCATTTTCGTGGGGATATAGTTTTTTACGACCTTTATACATAAAACAAAGATAAAATCATAAGTTAAACTTTTTACGTGTCATAAGTCAGTGGTAATGCTTTTAGGATAAAAATTTTATGTGATATGCAAAACAGCAAAGTATATATAGTAAAACCAAAATATATTGTTTTTTTACTTAAAACTGTAAATATCTGCTATTTCATATTACAGTAAGACCTCTAAGAGGAAAACGAATTTTGTAAAAAAAAGACAAAAAAAATAATGCCATTTTATCTTTCCATTAAAAGTTTTTAAACAAAAACCTCTTTTTATAGCCAAAAAAAGTTTAGAATTGCTGATAAAAAAAAATTTACACACGAAAAACTAGAATAAACAGTATAATGCGTAATTATTTACAAAATTTTTATTCTTAAATTAAAGGATGTTTATTTGCGCATTTTATATCAAAAAAGCGGATATCGAAGAGGTAACGCAAGAAGGCACCACTACTTGTATGCCGTATTTTGTGTTGCAATCTAGGCTAAAAAAACAAGATGTCTTTTTGGTACAGAAAAACTGCAACTTTATGTACGGATATATAAAAAAACGTAAAAAATCGCTATATATAAATTTCATATATTAATAAAACGTACAAAACTCAATGCGACGTTTTTCTAAACAAATGAACGGGATTTGTGCAGATTTATAGTAGTAAAAACAACTAAGGCAGCTAAAAATGGCTTATATTTTTTTTTTGCAAAAAACAGCAAGTAAGACATACATTTTCGTAAATTTAACAAAAATTTGTATATAAATACAATTTTATATTCCGGTTAAATGTATTATAAAAAAAATAGCAACCTACATAACCTTTATACTGTCAGTATAAATACAAAAATTTGTACATCTAACCCGTTTTGCATAGGACGCATTATGCAACGCATATCTTGAACATAAAAAAAAACATCAAGTTTGTTTACTTGCTTATCAGTTAAAAAATGCAGTTTCAACTATTATCTTCTAATTTTGAAACAAAACCTGTAAACACTTGTACGCAAAAATGCAAAAAATGAAAATATTATTGTTTTTTACTATATCCAAAAAATAAAAAAAAAATATAGCGTGAATTTACATAAGATCTTTTTACGAGTTAACCACGTTTATATATTTTTTTCGTTTTAAGCCAATTGCGTTAATGCAATTAAGTTTTAAGCTTATAAATTTTTTTAACCCCCGTAAATTATATTGCATTTGTTTAATTGACGATTTATGTATGGTAACAGTTTATGTGAACTGTACAGGCCTTATATAATGTAAGTTGAAAATGGAGCACAAACTTCAATTTTTCTTTTTTTTTATCAACATACGTATCAGCTCTTGTTATTCGTTATCTTACAAAAATAAGTTATATTTCTAACTTATTCAGCCCATGGCGTACCCAGATACGTTTAAGCCTTGGGGGAGTCAGTGGGTTTGCAAAAATCTTATCATTAGATAATTGTTTTTTAATGTTTTAGAGTTTATAATTATTTTCTAAGAAAAAACAAACAAAAAATTTGCATTTTGATGTGAAAAAACCCTCTGCACGACCAATATCTCCCCTTGAATTCACGCGGGCAAAATTTGCTATAGGAGGGGGGGTACAACCGCACCCCCTTGGGTATGCCACTAATTAAGCCACAACCGTGAAGAAGTTACAATAAACGCGATAACATATATTACTAACACCATTAAAGGACATATCTCCAATGAAGTGTCTTTCTTGTAATTGATATATAAAAAATCGGATAAATACATATTAAGTATAGCAGATATTTTTTTTTAGCTTTTGATGCTCAAAAAAAACTTAGAAAGTGTCAAATTATATTTTATTGACATGCAGAAACAATCAAATAAAAAAAACAAAACTTATATAATAAAAACCTAAAAACAAAAATACAGATAAAAATAATCTAGCGTAAGTACCAGTTGCAATTCAAACTTCTATGAATTAAAACGCATAAAAACACTTTAGAAAACATTAGTTCTTCTTCAGTTTTTTTATTTCAATAGATTGAAAGACGTTTATTGCAGCGATTAATAGTCGATTACAATCAAATTAAAAAATTTGTTAATTTTTATTTCTTTTTTGCATAATTGCTTGGTATTTGTCAAAAAACATTTAAGAATATTTTCTACGTAAGCCTGTATGATACCGCATGCATTTTACTTTTTACAATGCAAAAAAACTTAAAAATATAGATAAAAATGCATAAATGTCACTTGTAAATAAGAAAATCACGGCAACAATTGCTTGCATTTTAAATATAGCCACTAAAATTGCTAAACCTAATCACGTGCAAATCAATATTTCAGGTTTCGGTTTGACTCAAAAACCGGTTAAGTGAAATTCGGGTAACACCTGAGACCTGAATTAGCCCGGAAATAACCGTTTCGGCCGTAAGACAAATTGTAAGTAAAAATGCATATTTTATACAATGCGAAAAAAAATGCGTATTTGAACGCTTTTTGCTTGCATAAAAAATCCCCATGTGAACATTATAGCCCGCAATGTGCCTTTCGCACCAATAAAAAAAATTCAAAGTACCTATTATACGACGTAATAGTCAGTTTACACTAATTAAATCGTTCAGGAACTTTTTTTTATGTCAGGTAATATATAGTCTTTTTATAGTTTAAACAAAAATCTTTATATTTTTTTTTTAAATATTAGATATTAGAGCACTTTATCCAACTAAAACCTATGCCAGGCAAGTAAAACTGTATACGTTAAAAAAAACATGGGGTACTACAATGCAGGCCTGTAATCCCAAAGTTGCTGATATATTTACAAGCATTATAAAAACATACAAAGTGACGTCTTTTAGATCTAGTTTTAAATGAAGCAATGTAAACATTGTAGTATATGCATCTTTACTATTTTGTGGCTTATGAATCTTTTTGTAAGTCATAGTAAAGCACTGAATTATTTTAAAGTGTACTTTTGTACGATATACAATTTACGCGTAAAAATAGATTGCCTGCAGGTCTATGAAAAACACAGAAAAATCATTTATTATGGACAAATAAGTTGAAAAGTTAGAAAAAAAGGTCTTGTGCAGTTGATGTCACTCCAAGCTTTAGTATGTTATATTGCACGGATATTCAATAAATCGAAATCAACGAAAAAAATATAAAAAAACATGTCATAGTCGTATAGTTTAGTCTTGAAAACACATCGTAACTACTGCTATATTTGTTTGTTATTTATAAGTAGTTTTCTTTGTTTAGTGTACATATATTTTTTGAGGCGGAAGGTTGACGTGATAATGATGGTTTCTATCTAAAAACACAAAGACGGAAATTTACGCAACTAGTTATACAAGACGGCACCTTGCACGCATTTCTAGTTGCTTTTGAATTTGATGGGTTTTTTTTATTGGTTTGTTCTACCGCATGCTTTGTTGAAAAAACGTAAAAAGCATTGCCGCATTTGAGTATAACAGCTGAAAATTGTGTTTTAGAGCAGGAGCTATTATACCGGTATAAAAAAACTTATCAAACTCAATTCTTGTTCATGATGGCGTTATATTATCGGTACAATACAATCAAGACATTCGTAATAACAGTCATTTATTTATATTTTTAGCGGTTTTTATACAATTTCTGCACTCAAAAAAACAGTTCAGGTTTATTTGTACTATTAAAAATTTATTAATATCTATACAGAAATTGCTCCTTTAAACGTGAATTAGAAGTTGTTTTAAGAATGTAATAAAAAATCAAGACATTTTTAATTAAGTTTACGACTTTCTCGCGTTTTTTAGTGTTCGAACATTTTTTTTTAGCACTAGTCCGATTTTATGTTTTTGTATTCAAAAAAAAAATTAACCTTCTATTATAGATAATACAAAACTTTTTTGTAATAGCTACTACGATTTTAATGCCAGTAGTATAAAAATAAATGCAAAAATAGGTTTATGCATACAGAAAACAGGCACGCACAGCCTATTAATACACAGAAAAACAACACACGAATAAAAAAACAGTCATTTCTGTAATGTTATATTAATGTCAAAGTATATGCAATTTACTAAAGTTGGCTTTTAAACTTACAAGTATATACAAAGGATGACAGACGCTGCACGGATATATGCAGTATTGTTATGTATATTGACTTGTATTGTAAAAATACAAAATAAAAAATATTGCCTTGTATTGTCTACAAAAGGCTTAAAACGCAAATAATAGCAGCTTGCTGCACTCCATACTGCCCACTATACATATTTGCGCATTAGTGTCAGGGAGGGTTGTCTGAACGGATTGTTTATGTAAAAAAGAACCTAAAGTAGTGATTTTAGAAAATTATTAGATTACTTTATTTTAAAAATAACTTTTTTTTTAATTTAGTTACAAATGCAGTACCAAGTGTTTTTTACGCTACGCCATTGATTGCCGAACTCTCACGAAAAGGCCAACAAATATACATGGAAACATATACATTTACAATGTGTTTTAAAGTTAAAAATAATGTTAAAATCGCTTTAAAAAATTTTTATGAAATGTTTTTTTGTAAGGTTTTATTTGCTGGGTAAATGTGTAAATTTACTTATACATATTTTTAATTTGTTTTTATGTCATTCTCAACTGCTTTGCGTAACAGGTAGAATATTAAATCACTTTTTAGCTAATTTTTTCCTGGGTATATTTCTTATAGGCATATTCATGTCTTTCGTTTTTACTTGTGCATATCAGCTGACATACATGTTATTATAAAACTTTATTTATAATCAATTTTTTTTCTATTTGCTTTGTAGCAAAATGATAAAAAAAAAAGAAAGGCATTTTATAATTAAATAAATATATTTTATTATAAAATATATAAATTATTGCATTTAATATTTTTTTCATACCACTGGTGCTATTTATGTATGATTAAAAATCTACATATCATTGTAGAAAGCAAATTTTAAAAGCTTAGGATGTATGTAGGATATGAAATGCGGCAAATAGTACAAAAAAAACTACATGTGATTATATTTTTCTTGACGAAGTGTATAGTTTTTTTTTTAAAACCGTGGCCCAAAAGTTTTTTTTAACAAAAATATAAAATTGTATTAATTAAAGAACGGAAGTGTCAAAAAAATATATTTTGAAAGATTATTTTTGCAATACTACCAGTATAAAAAAATTATATTTTGCTGTTAGTATTTACCGTTTTTTTATCGTTAATCGTGCCAATAAAAATACCGGTACGTACCATTTTTCAACATCGTGTAGTTTTGGGCAAGATTTATTACCAGTAAAAATACCGGTATGTCACGGGATTTTTTTTACTTCCGTTATTGACATAACAAAAGCAATTGCAAAAATGTGCAAAAAAAGAAGAAAATTGCATCTAAAAAGAGGTGAACGGTTGCCAAATAAAAATTAAATTGTGAAATAATTTTTTTTTAAAACACAAAAAATTAATGGTAGTGTAAATATTCAACACAAAAGTTTGCTGTTTAGTTCTATCACAACTGAGATACACTGCTAGTAAGTTTGTGTCATTTATTTTTTTGCGTAGTATAATTTCGTATATCGTTTTGAACATGTTGCTTTTTGTCAGTAATCACCATATTGTATAAAAAAAAAATATACACTGAATTTTTTTTATTCAAAAAGTTTTTAGTTTTTACATACTTGGCAGAATTTTGTATGCATGTCTGATTATTTTTTTAATATGCTGTCCCATCTGAGAATAATGACATATGATTCAATACAATATTTTTTATATTAGGTATTTAATATGTAAGTTCGTATAATTTTTCTAACGTCTTTTTTTTGATGTGATTTTCTTTATATATATCAAAAATTAAAAAATTAGCGTTATATTTTATCAGTTTTTTAGCATATAAAGGCTATTATCCAGTAAATAATTTACCCCTGGAAAAACCAAAAATCATATATTATGAGCTATTTTATACAAGTTATAGTATATTTTTTTTATGGATGTCTAGATCGCAAAATCATATTTTTATTTTTTTTTCACTATATTTTTTTGTTTTAGAGCAATTATTTGCTGTCAAAATACTTTTATTTTATTAATATATTATTTATCTACCTTAAATCGAAAACGACAGCGAAACGGAAGTAACTAACATTGTATTGTATAAGAATTTGAACCGACAAGCACTTCTTTTTTATATTTATTCTATTAACAGCTGTTTTTTGCTTTTTTGTTTTTAGTAAAAAAAATTTGTAAAAAAATATCTAGATAGTAATAAACAATTAAAAATATACCCCTTTATCGACTTTTCATATTAAGTTTTTTGCAATCATGTTTTAATATTTCATTTTGTGATTTGTTCAATATTTTTACTTTTTTTTTTTTTGTAGGTAAGAATGTTAAACCAAAAACAGTAATTCTAATCATTTAAAAAAACTCAATATTTATATTAAATATGTTATGTTTGTATAAAGATAGTAAAATTTAAGCCAATATTGTCAGGTAATCAAATTTGTTATTTTTTTGTCGTTGGCACATCTTGCAACGTAATAAAACCAGCATCAATATAGTAATAATTTTTTGTATGCAATAATCTGTTTGTTATTAACCGAAACCGTATTCACACAGTATTTTGCATTTGTTTCGTTATAGTTTAATTGTTTTGGTTACCTACCTACTACATATTGCACGAACTCTGTATCTTCATTTTCTATTTTTTTACAAACCCAAAAATTCATAAAGACCAAATTTATTAGGTATAAGAAATCTCTTTCGAGACTACCAATGCAATTTTTTTTTTCTGTATAAACGATTTTGATTTGTCTGTATTGAAAACTTGTACGTAAAAGCTTCTTACAAGTTGTTTTGATACATAAAGTTTTTAAATGCATTCATAAACATTAAATTATTTTTTTGGTACAGGCTTTGCAGTCATATAAACATTATAGTCGTAAAAGACGACGGCAGTTTTTTCAGGCACTGGTAAGATATAAATCATATGAAAAGCAATTATAATTTAGCAACTGTTAATCTTTTGGATACGTGTTATATTACAAAACAACAAAAAGACTGTATATACAAAAAATTGTTCATAGAACTAGATATTTTTGAACTAGTGGCGACGTTAAAAAGAAGAAGGGGAGGTTAAGCCTCTTTACAAAGAAAATTACGTTTAAATGCTTGAAGAGGGGTTTTGATTTGTACAGTAAGTTTTTGTAATGTATTAATATAACAAAAAAAAATTAAAGTCGAAAAAATTTAAAAATAATAATTTCGTTTTTTTGTCTGTAAATAGTGTTGATCCCAATATTTTTGTTAAGATGCAGTTAGTCCTGGTCAGAAAAAATTTCTGCTACGCCACTGTATAAAAGCATATTTTATACCCAATGTAAATTCAAAAAAAGCATTCATACATCGACTTATATATGATACTGGTAGCATTGAATGAACATCACCGATTGTTGTATTTCACAGCTATAAATTTTTTTATGTGTTAGCGAAGGACATAGAAAAGTAATTCGCGTTCAGCCAGCATTTTCTTCGACAAAAGTTAAACCTGTAACGTATATAATAACAACTACCTACTCAATTTCTATTATTCAAGTATTTGATAAACTGGGGTCTGTTCTTAAAAATAAGTTATAGTAGTTCCTTAACAGATTTCTTAGCGAGATTTTTTATGATTTAGTTTTTTTTTACCCTAGTGCATATATAGATGACTATATATATTTATAGAAGTTAACTATTTAAAGTACTAGGTATCCGCAAAAAAGACAAGAAAACGATAATTATGATTTTTTTTTATAAACTAAGAAACATTAGATTTAATTACAAGCTTTGCAGTGCTTTAGAAAACAGTCAAAATCACATAAACAGTTATTAGAAGTACATATAAACATGTCAAAATACTAAATGGTAAAATGTTTTGCTGTTAAAGTTTACTTCAAATGTACAAATAAAGTACAAGTAGTACGGTATTAATTTTTTGAAAGTATTATTTCTAAAAAAGTAAAACAAATAAAACTCATTTTTTAAAGCTTAATAATTGCAATCACTATTCATTTGCACCTATGCATTTTGATTTAGTATTGATCTAGCATTGGGTCTATCTTTCATTTATATTACAATTTTTTTAGATTTTTGGGTATTTTATAGGAAAACATCATGTAGGAAATCATGTAAAAAATACAGTTTATATCTAAATACTTGTATTCAAATAATAATTATTGTATCTGCGTGCTTTAATATTATACATCAGCAGAATATTTTTTAATTTACGCCTAGACACATTTAAAAACAAGAAAAGTGTAAAATTTATGTTTTTTATAATATTTATATTTTACTTGATAATTTTCGTCTCTCTTGTCATTTAGATTTAAATCTTAAATTGCTTATTTTTTATTTATTTATTGACATCTTAATAAAGGGGTACATTAATTGCAAAAAGTCCTTCTAAATATAAAAATATACAATTTTGGGCAGTAATCCCTAGTAATATATAAAAGTTTTGGGCACACAAGAACAGAGAAAATAGACAAGACTTTTTTTTGTCCTCAACAAAGTTATAGATAAACCGCTTCTAACTTCGTTAAATATATGCAAAAATTCTTTCTAGCCGCAGTATATAAGATTATATATCATTAATGATTGTTGACTCGTAATATTTTACTAATAATCGGTATTATGTAACACTTGTACAAAATTTTTCATAGCCTAACGTTTAATATGGCAAAAAGAAAATATGTATAACACGTGCATTGGGATATTTTCAACGATTTTTTATTTGTATAAGTCAAACATTGTTAAAATAACGCGAGAACAAAAAAATTGTGTTTATTAAAAAGGAATATTTATTGTATACAAATAAACAAACTTTTTCTTTTTCGAAAATGCATACAATGATCGCAGTGCTTAATTCGCTGTAAAGTTTTGCAAGTTTTGTACTAAAACTTGTAAGGATCTTTTAATGCTGTTATGCAAATCTAAAAAGTGTCAGCAGAGATTTTTTTTTACACAGTTTTCAAGTGAACATAATATCAGAAGTATCGAACAGACGCAAAATACTTGAACATGATATCAAATGATTTAAGGACAAATATTACGTAAGTTATTCAAAATAATACTATTCGTTTCAGAAAGAAAAAAACAAATTAAATAAAAGAAACTTATAACGTCAAATAAAAAAAAATATTATTAAAAGGTCAGCCGCGTTATTTAAACAATTTAAGAGTAATATTAAGTTCTAAAAATTTAAAACGCTTTTACTCACGCGAGATTGAATGTTTTTAACAAAAATGTTGAAAACAAAAACAAATATAATATGCACTTAAAAAAAGGTATCTACATGCCAAAAATTGACATAACATATAAAATGTGTCTAGTTTTAGTGCAAATGCTATATGATCTTATAAAGATTTGTTATGCTTCAGTGAAAAATAAACTACTTAAAATACACATCTCAAAGCATAGCATAGTTAAATATACATTTTATGTAGCAATAACATCTCTTTTAAATAAGAAGTCTACTAAATATCGTTGCAATTCATCCGAATTCTTTATTTTACACAAAAACGCGTCCGCAACACTTACCGGGTGTTCATGTCTAATTCGCATTTTAAATGCCAATTTCGTATTTTGTCATTCAATTTTGTAGCTTTCTTTTTATGTTTCCATTTTAACACCCTAATTTTTTCTTCAAGCTTAATAACGAGGCACAAATTTATGTTATGTAAAAATCCACGAAAGTAGCAAATTTTCCAAAAATTTAAGCATTTAATACACGAAAAAATTTGCAAATAAATTATATAAATGATTTTGTTCATTATAATGTTTTTTGTATCTTATATAATTCTGCGTTGGTTTTTTACATAACAACATTTCTCGAAATGTTTTAGGACAAAAGACGAAATTAAATACTAAAAAAGCACAATTGTATTACTAAACACGATTTTAATTTACAAAATTACGGCATTGGCATAAAAATACAAAACTAGACATGAAACTCCTGTTTGTGATAGCAAATAAACACAGCATGGGTTTTTTTATTTACACATACGTTGTTGTTTTTTTTATAAGATCATAATTATTATTTGCACGCTGTTTATCTTCTAGAAACTATACAGCAAAAAAAAAAAAAAACGCGAAAAATTTTTTTCCCTGTGGAAAATTTCAATGTTTCTTTTTTTTAAAAGATGACAGGTTTTTTTTTGCGTATTTTGCGCTGTTACTAAGGCTTGATAACTTAATATTGTAATCATTATAATGCAGGCCATGCATTTTTTTCTACATCTATATATACTAAGTCTTCTTTAAAAATATTTATTACAGTTGTTAATCTTACAGGGATTACTTACATATTATGTTTTAAATACAAGTAAAATAATATAAGAAGATCTATGAAACCAAAAACAAAAACAATCATTATACTTATTAGGTAAAAATGTTTTTATTTTACTATTATCGGTAAAATCTAGAAAATCATGTATTTATTTGTACAAAACAAATAAATGCTCATAACAAGGCAAAAAACACCTAATACTATTGTTTTATTTATGTAAAAGTTTTTTATATAACAATGGTAAACTAAAAAATATTTAATATTTAGGATGTACAAGGCGTTTCTACTATCTATAAATATTATTGCTTAAAAAATCTCTAAGAAATCTCTATTTACAACCTTTTTTGCATACATGGCATCGGTGTGAATAAGAAATATCACGCAGGGTGTTATTTGATATGTAACAGTCGTACACGCAACAATGATTTGCGCAGGTAACAGTATTTTTTAAAATCCTGACATAGGGTTTTTTGAGAAGTTTATCTGCTGTGCGTCGGCAAAAACTATAATATTTTTTGTACCAATAATAGTTTGTATGCCGTAAACTTAAACTTTATTTACAATACAGTAAGAAAGTCTCTTCCAATATAAGAACTTAATTTTCAAAAAAATATTACCATGAAGTGTATGTTTACAGAAACAGAAAATATTGCGAGCCATTTATTTTATTGTTTTTCTAAAAACTTTATTTAAACAAAAAAAATGTTTCATTACAAATTTTAAACAAAAAAAAATGTTTTTTAACATATTTTTTCGCAAATTTTGTACGTATACTAATGCTCTTTTATGGTATTTTAAAAACATATTACCATGCATTTTCTATAATTAACTATATGGTGTAACATAGAAAACAGTAGATTGAACTGATGAGCAGTAGTGGGCATAATCTAGTCAAAAAAAATTATCTCATATAATGACGGTCTTTTTATGCACAACCTACACAATTAATCAGTTTTAAGATATATATGTTAACCGTATTAACGCGTTTTCAATCAAAAAATCTTTTTTTATTTAAATATTTATTTTTTTATATGAAAGGGGTTGACACTTCTGTGTAAGCTGATTGAATACAGCCAAACAAACACAAACATTTGGTTTTTTAAGCGAAAAAAAATTACGCTTTTTTAATTGTATAGACAATTTACAAGAATATATGCTTTAATATATTTCCATTATAATAAAAAAGGTAAAGACCACAATTAAAAATACAAAATTGCTATATAGATTTTTAATGTAATATTAACATTTGTCATATGATTTTTTGCTTCTGGTTTATTTTAAAAGACCATTTTTATTATGAATTACGCAAATAAACAAAAAAAAATAATAAAAAATTTGCGCAAATAATTAATATAAAAAAATGTATTCTCATAGTAACATACACGCTTTACAAGTACATATTATGTTTAATAATGTTTAAATTGACATAAAATCACTAGCAAAAAAAAAAAAAACATTTATTTATTTTATATTAGTTTAAATTAAATTTTTACAATGTGTTTCTACATAAGCATTATATTTTTCACTATACA
>JAQFYM010004732.1:0-14737 GCA_034694785.1 Agrenia bidenticulata
AAAATTAAAGGTAATAGAAACAAAACATTCAGATTTTTAATGGACTGACTGAGATAAGTAACGGACAGCATCTGGAATATTGACATTCAGACATATGAGGGATCAATAGTTAGGGTCAATATTCAGATAAATAGGGTTGCCATTAATTACCACCCACATTTTAATTACAAATGACACTTTCAAATCTTCTCATTCCCCAAAATGTCACGTGTAGCTTAATCACCTTAAGAAGTTTTCTGCACTGTGGGCTGTTCATAAATTACGTCCGGTTTATAGAAACCCCCTCCGACCGGTTTCTCAAAATGCGATTCCATTTCTGGTGCATTTACTTTAAAAACATAATTCTCAATGTAGCCCGTAGGAGGTTTAAAAAAAACACTTGATTCATCAAATAAGTTAAAGCTGTAGTGGCAGGTAGAGTCTTTTAGCTAATCCGGGTGCTTACTAAAGTGGAGGGGGGAGAGGAAGAGAAAGTGGAGCTCTAGCCTCCCGAGAAATCCCAGTTCACACATAAAGATTGAGATCCGGGTATTCTGCCTTGACTCGGGTAGTATACGTTCAGTTCCCCTCCGGACCTCTTCTTAACAACACATCTCACTTCCGGCTTATCATCTCTAATCAAAAATCTCACATTTCCTCATTTCACAAAATCTCAATCAAAATTTGAGCTACTGTAATTTCAAAAATACCAAAGGAAATTACAAACAAGGTGCTCCTGCCAAAAAACCGACTTCTTGGCAATTAAAATAGTGTGTGAATATTTTTAGGGGTCTTGTGAAACTGGTATTTGCTGTTTCACTAGGATACAGTTCATTTAGTTATAAGCGTTACTAACTGCTTTACATGAATGTAAGAAGGACGTTTCAAAATCAGAGAGAAAAAGTGAGGATTTGTTATTTTAAGGAAGTAACAGTTGACCTGGTTAAGTGTCATTTCTGGACAAATTTTAAGTGGCTTTAGTTATTATGGTAAACCAATCAAGGTCATGATTTTGAAAGTACATCTGCAAGGCTAATTTATTAACTTGGCAATTTCTTGTGAGAAATTTTAAGTGTTTAAAAAAAGTGACAATTTTAAATCCTTAAAAAAATTCGAAGCTTAAGGAGAATAATTGAAGACTCGATATTTAGGTAGATTCAAGCTTTAATCCCAATGAGATCTCAATGTTGAAAACAAGTTAAAATGTGGAGCCAAAGCTTTTAAAAGCTGCCCAACATGACAACAACAATTGAGGTAAGGTTTTTTAAAAAAAAAACATTTTATTTGGTTTAAATAAATGAATATCAGTTTAAAAGATGGGCCAATATTGAATTTTAAAAACCTAACAAAATCATCAGAGCACCCTGTACGATTTAAAAAAAAAGAAGATTTTTGAATAGAAAGATCTGAGAAAGAAAGATAAATTCTTTGATGCCGACATTTCCCTATTGAGAATAAGAGAAAACCAGCCTATTATTTAATTGAACAATGAAAATCAGTTTAATAAATTGGCCAATATTGAATTTCTAAAACCTAAAAAAAAAGCATTAAAACCTCTCTAGAACGATTTTTAAGAAATATATCCTTTTTGAATAAAATGAAGTTAAGAGATGGAAAAACGTGATAAATTATTTGCTGTCAACAAGTTCTTATTGAAAAAGAAGAATAGATAAAAAGATTTATTATTACTCTGACTTTGAAAGATTTGATTTGGAAATTGTGGGTTTTATTGAGCTGGTTTTGGTGGTGGTGGGTTACTAGGTTAGACTCACTGTCTAGTGTCTAGTCCGTTTTTAGACATGGAGACTTGGAGCCACTCAAAACTTTTCAAGTCTATTAAACTGCAACTACAGCTTTCCTGAAAACTTTCCCCTTATCTCATAAGATCCGTTTGGATGATATTTACTCAAACTTAATCGTCTCCTTTCCCCCCAGTCACATTTTACAAATGTACTGCAGGGTCTCGCAAGAAAATGCATTCATTTTCAAAATACGAATACCTTGGTATTTTTAAAATTTGAATTATAATTCATCTCCCTAAACCTAAGTGACAATAAATTTGGGGAATATTATAGAGCTAATATATAGAAAAAAGTTTATCTACTCTATAATTCCATTAAAATGTTTGCATGTCTGTCTGTCTGCCTGTTCCACTGCTCCTCCATAACCACTGAACTAGCTCATTCACCTATGGAGGCTAGACCTGAAATTATGACACAGTTGTCGTAAAAATCAACCCTTGACCTCCAAACCCATTCATCATTAGTGCTAGAGTGATTTTTGGTCCCTGTCTGTGACTATGCCAATGTTAATTTCATTCCTACATTCACAATCAGAAGCCAAAAATCCATGTAGCACAACCTCCCTATTATAAATAGTGTCCCTCAGCAATGGGCCTGTAGACGGTCCCTAATTTCCCGATATTTTCCGGTCTGACTGTACCCTTTTCCTAAACTCCTCGACCGATTTCAAAGTTCAATAGTATTTTACGACCCTCTGAACTCTGTGTATAACCTGTCTTTGCATATTAATCGGAAATTTGTTTCTAAAATCTTTGAAGTGCATGCGGGTAATATCGGATCAAGGATCAAATATTACACATTCCCAAGCTTGAAAGAGTTTATAAAAATTCCTAGAATCCTCCTCCCATTTTTGACTACTGGATAGAAATTGATACTCAGAAGCTCATTGTCTACCTGAAAAATGAAACTCGGGATTATTGAAGAGTACGAGTTTTAATAATTTCATTTCACGTTCCATTTCTTTGAGAGCCTTTGTTGGTCGAGAGCGTCGAGTACGGGGACGCTAATTTGATGGAGATCGTCAGGTTGGGTCTCAAACAATTCTCTCCGCCTCATCTCACATTTTCCTTATGGAGAACATAATAAAATATTTTCTACGCTTCTCGAGACATGGAAACAATTTCATTTCCAAATACAAATCGTAATAATGCATTTCCTACCTATTGCTATTTGCCATTACCAGGGTTCTGTAAAGCCCACTTCCAGGCTCTAAATCCCATCACAGTGGGATCATTGGGAATAACTGGGAATTGCAGGCTTGGATTCTAATAAAATCTCCCTGCAGTGGGGTTGGTGTAAATTCGTACCCGGAAAATACCCACCGGTAAATACGTACCCGTGGTAAATACATACCCGGTAAATTCGTACCGGTATAGACATCCCTGAAAATTCGTACCGGTAAATACGTACCGATGAATAATATAGGCCAAAATTAGTTCAATTAATAAATTAATTTCAAATAACTAATATATAATACTACTATTTATGCAGCAAAACAATGGGCAGTTCCCCTAAAATATTCTATCCGTGGTACATCTTGATACTTAAGAACTTTGATTTTCAGAGCTGCTTGAAGATCAATGGTTTTTCGAGGTCTTGGCTGTATATTTCCACTTATGTAATGTTCCATTTTCATTTCTGTTAATAATTGTTGTTTTTGTAAACAATCTATAAATTTCGAAATCGTTGGGTGAGTTCCAGGAAATAAACTCATAAAACCTCGATGAAAACTTTCACAGCAGTTATTAGTTTTTGGTAGATCTCTTATCACAGATTCCTAGCAGTTCCATAATTCCATAATAATGATGTTGCAAGGACAGCAGAAGAGCTTATTCACCTAAAAGTTCGTTGCTACCTTGTAGATTTAAGATAGAGATAAGAAACAAATAGGAAGGTAACCAAATTAGCTAGCGTATTTACATATATTATCTTATGCATATTTATCATATCTCTATGTATCATATATTTAACGTAACCAAATGTATCACAAATTTTATATATTTTGTAAGTACCTAATGGACACTGTATGAATGCATATTCATCGGTTCGTATTTACCATGGGTATGTATTTTCCGGGTATGAATTTTCCAGGTATGTATTTACCATGGGTATGTATTTACCGGGTACGAATTTTCCGGGTACGAATTTACCGAGTGCCCTGCAATGGAGCCCTCCTATTAGGGCTTTATAGGATAAGAGACTAAAGCCCGCGGTTATTGATTTCTCTGTTCTCGTTGAGTTGCATATCTTACTCATGTTAAAAAATGGAAAAATATGAGAATAGAGATCCCGGTTTATACTTTCTCTTTTCTCGTTACTTTAGACTATCTTACTCGTGTTATTTCGATGTTTTTATAACATGATTGAGATTTATTTACTCATGTTATACAAAAATTCAAATAACGTGAGTAACATTTCTCGATGGGAAACTAAAAGGGAAAGTATAAACCGGGCTTTAGGATCTAGGAATTCGGAAATACAATCCTAATCCTTTGATGAAAAAAAATCGAAAATTTAAATTCCTTTCTAATGTCCCGGAAACCCGAAAATCGCACCTCGAAGGAACTGCTGAGTAAGTTTGTTGTGTACCGGAAATAGTAAAAATCCTACCTGTATACACCCGGGTATTGTAAACCCTGCCTCTCCCTTATTATTCCTGTACGAGAATATCAAAAGAATGGAATCACAAGTAATAAGGTTGAGACAGTCAATGGGTCCAATGTTCACGGAGGAATGCTTTTCTTTAAGGGGACATTGACCTTTGGTTTTCCTCTTCTTGAGCATTTTTCTACAAGGTGACATTCGCATAACACGCTTCGCAAGACAAAGATTTCCGTGTTCACAAGACCATGGAGAAATCTCGATAAATCTGGGTTGAGAAACGGGACAAATTGAACAGCATTACTTAGCCTTTGATTCGGGAAATAACTTGGACCACGCCACCTCCAGGTCAATGCCACCAACGACCTCAAAAAGGATCTTTCACCCGCACACATGACATAAAAATGTGACATCATATATTTGAAGGCTAACTCGAACGAAACCGATCAATTCCCACTCGGTCCGAAATTAATTGGCTAATTACGGTAATCAAATATTGATTGTCCGTCCGTCTGCCTGTCCGTCCAAACGAATTCCGAGAAAATACTAATATGTCGTTTATAATCCACCTGCCACCTTGAGAAGCAATTGAAGTGGCTGATGTGAAGTGATGTGTACACACAGCCACGGATTCTACGTAGACGAGTTTCGATGAAGTCGGGTGCTCTTGATAATAATCTCATTGCTTGTCGACGAGTCGTTTAGTGAGGTTCCAACTCTTTAAATTCTGCGGCAATGAAGTGGAAAAGGATCTGCCATGTGGTTTTGAATGGGACGGTTAATTTTATTGGAGCCGATTCGGGTTGATTGAAATTGAAAAAGCCACGAACCATTTCAAAGGGAATTGGTAAAGTGAATCCCGCTTTATGAGAAGGATAAAATCTATTAGAATTGATAGCCCCCGCCCTCCCCCTGTTCGAAATCAATTGTCGAAGATAATTAAACATCCCTGTTGTTTCCAGCATTGGAATCAAATTTAATTTGGAGTACAAGGTTGGGTTTTTGGCTTAAATTTATTTGATGAAATTTAAGCATTAAAATCCCACTTTGCTTAAATTTAAGCGATTAGAATGTTTAATTAATTACTAGGCGTATACAAGAACATTTATGGGTGATAAGATAATATTTTTAAGGGACTCAAGGGTTGATTTTATTTCTAGGGACAATTTCATAGTTGGTTGTGGAATGGGCTATTCAGATTTGAAATTATGGAAATTATGGTTATGGAGGAGTTGTGAAACAAGCAAACATTTAAAGGGAATTATAGAGTAGATAATTTCCTAATTATAACTTTCCCTATTGCTTCTTATCTCTGAAGTTTAAAAAGTAATCATAAATTAAAACTTCAGTACTAAATTTTATAATAATAAATGAAGCGTACTTTATTCTTGAGATTCATGAGAACACATGGATTTACATGAATCAACTGAAACGGATCACAAGAATTCCAATTAATTGTCTTTCTGCTCTAAGCGATCGGATTTTCTTCATTTTCTTCATTTCCAGTTGAGGAACTTTAAAGAGTTGCCCTATGTCTCAAATTAGAAGCCCATTAAATAAGGACAACGGGATCAGGACATGGAATTGGCTAGCATTTTTTGTCTACGTGTGTCTGTGTCACACTTTGAACCTTGTGCCCACTCCGACACACTCAATGTTAAAGTTGCAAACTGCCCCAAACGTAGGGAACTCAATCAAAGTATTAAATACTCCATCTAGATCACATGATACATTACGCAAATTACTCCGAGACTCTATCCAATGTCAAGAACTTAACCCAAGGATTTATATATAAACTCTAAAGTTGTGACTAGCCTTAAGGAAACCTACGACTCAAATGTCAACGTCAATAGACCTCTCCACACTGGCTTCCAACAAACTTGAACAATTGTAAGCCTGGAGTCTTTGGAGTCTTTGGAGGCGGTGATGGTGGCTTGTAAGTGAGTGAGTTGTCACACTCTCAAGTGACAAATGATGACAAATCATTCCATACTTTGGAGTGTGAAGTAGCAGATGGGGGACATATGCTTACATCTTAATGGGACGGGACCGTCGGGACCGACTGTGACCACTAGCGTCATATCTTGTGACCAGTTGGCCACAATAGAATCGCAAGTCTTCCTCCCCTCCTGTCACACCGAACATGAGACACTATTGTCCCACTCGGCGACGTAAAAACTTGTCCACACCACCTCCTCCGACTCTTCTACTCAAAAAATAATTAACGATCTAGACACACAAATGAAACTTTAACTCTTTTTATCCGACTTTTCGGGGGGATGGGTAAATAGGCCAACCTTAGGCGGCTCTCTTCTGCTAACTAACTCTCAAATTGGCTTCTCATATACTTGATCAGTTCAATTAACGACACGGTCTTTGGTCAAACGGATCTAGTGGGGATTAAAGATCCTGTTCACGGTGGATTTTATAAGGAGCTTTTGGAAGGTCACAGTTTAGCTCTCGTCTCCTTACTCAATAGCTCAATCCATTCCCTTGAAATGTTGTTCAAGGGCAATGAAGGCTACTCAGTTCTCAGTACTGTTTAATAACAGTCCCCACATACTCGGAATCTCTATACAAACACAATACCCGCAATCTCAATAAACAAGAAAAAAATACCCGGGATTATTAATCATTGTCTATGGTCGGTAATGAGTGTCACGTGTGTCCCTATCCTATCATCACCTCTCCCTATAATCACCAAGTAGACAACCAACCCCATAATTTCCAGAAACTTGGCTCAATCCAACTAACCCAACAAGCAAGGCGTTGTCCCTCAACTCTCAACACCGAATCGCAAAGGACTTCGGTCAGACTCTGGAGAACATTGGAGATTTCAGCATCTCTATTTACTACTGTGCTTGCTGAGGTTAGTAGGGCAAGGCTGTGATTATCTCCAGGCTCCCTGGGGCCTTAATTCCCCCCTTTGGAACTTGGAAAAAGAGCCACGACCCGGGTATCTGTTCTAATTGAGCCCGCTTCACAAATTTCGAAATCTCTGATTTAAAAGGGAATTCTAAATTACGGACTACTTTCCAGGCTCGTTTCAATTTCCTGGAGACTTTCAAGGATCTCTTTTTAACTAAGGCTGACTTGGCTTTTAGGCACACGGGCTTTTTTATTATCTTAGTCAGGGAGTCGGGAGTCGGGAGTCGGGATTCTACAGGTTGGGTTATTAGACACACGTGGAAAAGGATTGACCCATTTTACAAGGACTTGTCTTTTCTTTGAGAGATGGGATTTCATTTATTTTCAACCCGGTGGGGTAGACTTTAGGCGGGGGGGATTTTTCAGTTTGAGATCTTAGTGTGGTAAAGACTACGGCGCATAAACGGGATGTGGCAATGTGTGCTAGGGACTTATGGGCTTGTTCGTTTTATTTAATAAAATTAGAATAAGAAAACCCTTTTGAGCCATAATAAAAAATGGAGAGAAAACAATTCCATGTAAATAAAATACAAAGAATCGGAGAAATGTGGAAAATCGGGCTGCACAAACTGGATCGACTGCACCACCCGATTATTTTCAGCTTGATAATGAATAATAATTTTGTTGTTTCCATTTTTGAAACTTGTTATTCAATTTTTCTTCCCTTTTGGCACGATCTCTTTCATTTATATTCAAAGTTTCGGGGAAAATAAATCAATTTATTTACAAGGTGGAAAATTCCCCAAAATCTATCAAGGATAACCTACAAAAAGTGCAAATTAAATTTCGAATTTGGCTTGTTGTGCAATAAAAAGCGTCTTGCACAAAAAGGATGATGGAAAAATATATTGTTTACAATTGTCAACGATTCCCAAAAAACAGATGAGAAAAACAAGCGGAGATTTCACCAGGAATTATTCTTTAGAATTGCCACAGACAGACAGACATTTAAACAAATTATGTATAAGGAATTTATTTCACTGAGTACAAAGTTGTGATTCTTTGAATAATAAAGTCACCCGGGACCTTGGTACTGGCGGGTACTATAGACTTGGAAAATTACAATTAAAAATCAGTTTGTTTCAATTACTCAAACACTCAAAATTAGTTTGTAATAGCTCCAGGGGGTCTAAAACTTAACTCCAGACTCCAAACGGCTTAGCCCTCCAGCCGAGGCCTTAAAGGCCAGCCGAGGAGAAGATCCAAGAAAATTATAAATCAGCTTGGGCTCAGATAGAATTAATTTTTAAATATATTTACAACTGTAAACAGACACAGTTTCATCTACGCAGAATATCCTTTTAATGAGCTTATAATTTTTTTTAAATAACAATAATATTATGATTTTCGGTTCTAGGAATTACTAAATTTCTAACAACTTGCGTAGCTCGCCTGGAGTAGTAATCCCAAACTTGACACACTACCCGGATTTTTTAAAATACCTCATCAGGGTCCACCAGCTTTAGGAAATTTTCTTCCCATCAATCCCCAAGATGACCTAGGGATTGTAATGACCTCATTGACCTTTCTCTCATACTCCAAGTCTTAAGTCCCCAGCCCTCCGGGTCAATTAAAGTCGAATGCCGAAAAATAAATTCGCTTAATGTATTCAGGTTGAGCTTTAATGTAATAATTTGAAATCCGTTTGTAAATAGTGTAGGATAATATCGTCAAGTGATTGACTTGGCTAAGATCTTTGTCGACTCTCATTATCTTCCAGCTCCATCTAATCTTATCAAAAGCCCGGATCGGATTTTCGGTCTCATTTCCCGGCACTCTAAAAACACTCTCCTCCCACACTGCTTCCTTCAACATATCCTCTCAAGAGTCTCAAGTGTTCTTTAATCTCAATATTATGAAACTCCGATAATTATTTAATAGCATTAAAGTCGAATTCCCCGGAAACTTTGCAAGCCGCTCTCGTCTAAGACGAAACATGTTGGAAAATACTCTGAGCTTTTGATAATACGGAAGTGCAAGTGTACAGGGATTATTCGGAAAAAAAAAGAGTGGAGAAGTCCAAAGGGACCTCAAGTACCTATACCTTTATTATGGTAACTCAATATTTGAATTGGAATGAGCATTTTGGATATCTCTTGGGTAGTGGGGATCAAATTGACGCTGATTATAAATTGCCACTCGGCCCTTGTACACACACCCTTATGTTCTATTCTCATCATCTCATCAAAATAGAGACCAAGTCTTTAAGAATTAGTCACCTCGTCTGATTGCTTTTGCCATAATTGGAAACTGTGAAAAGGCAGGGCTCTCTTCACCCTACCCGATACACCCGATAGGGTTTTCTACATTATTGATAAACGTACTTGGCCTTCAATTATTTCCAGTCTCTGCTTTCTCAAAATGTTAGCTCCACGGCCATAGTTGCCCGAACATAATGACAACCAGGCCACTTGAAAGGTGACCGGTGGTCCACTCTTCCTCGATGGACGATGATCAGTGTTCTTGAAATCTGCTACTGGTCAGTCGGTCAAGTGGTCAGTTGGTGGTCTAGAGATCTGACGGAACACCCTGTAAGTAGACATGCCATTTTTTATGCCTACCCTTGAAACCGTCCTAGCCGTCAAGGGTCGACGAACTTGTCTGTCTAATGTAAAACGTACGTCACGATTCATCATTGGTGTCTTATTTGCATGTCCGTCTGTCGATATTTTCGCCAATCCTCCATTTGAATTTAGAGGTGAAATGGATTTTAAAAACTCCTCTGTATTCATGAAGGCCCTTTTAAAGAAGGAACGGAAGATAAAGATTGGATTGTATATGGTAATAATAAAAATATTGGAGGGATAAAAAAACCCGAGAGTAAAGTGGCTCCTGGGTTTTCCAGATTAATATTGACTTTCCACTCCCAGGTCCATGAAATTTCATTTAAACTTTTCTCAAGTGCACTTACTCGCCTTTCCTCAACAGCCCGAGACTTAGAGGCCCTTTGAAAAGCATTTGAATTTTATCCAAAACGTCACGAAACCGTCCGTCACTTTAAAAATATTCTCCGATCCCTTTGAACCCTTTGAAGACCCTTTGAAGACCCTGCAGGGCTTATCAATATCCTCTCCACTCTTCAACAACACCTCTCCAAAAAAGGGATTAGCAAATAAGTCTCCACTTGCTTATCGACTTGTTACACAAAAGGTACTTGAAGGAGATAAGTGCTCAGTGGAGTGGATAAGCTTTGTGAGAACAACCACCAGTTTCAAGGGCCTTGTCCGTTGCACTGAACTTGAATAAAGGGGAGGGTGGCAAAAATTGCGGAGGGTACAGTTTGACAGATTATTTGAATTGACATTTTCTAACTAAACTGATCTGACCTTAGGGTTAGGTCAGACTGACTTGACCTAGCTATTAAAACAGCTCTTCGGAGTTCTATCAGAACATCGTATACATTTTCAAAGTCTCACCTTTATTAAGCTGGCATTAAATAATTCTTTTGCGAAAATTTTAGTCGACGTTTTAATTTGCATTCAATGCTGGCAAATAACTCTGGGGTGTTTTGTTTTTTACTATTTTCAGTGAAAATCGAATGAAAAATGATGAAAATTTGTGACTTAAAATTTTAACTTAAGGGTCGAAAATAAAATTCTATACCGGTATTCGATTTTCCAGTTTTAATTACGTCTAATCGATGATTCGACTTCTAGGTCAGAGTTCACATCCTTTATTTAATCTTGTCCATCCAAAACCCCATTGAGTCACTAGTTGAAAAGCCCAGGTCAAAGTTGAACAGAAAGAGTGGAAAACTTTCTTAAAATTTGCCTGGATTCTCCAGGAACTTATTTTATACCCGGAGGAACTCTTCGCTCTTTGTTATCTACAAACTTTTAATTGCCGTCACAATTCTGAGATGAATAATTAGTTAATTCTGACTAAACTTGTTTACAACTCTTGTCATTATTTTCGAGTACTTAAGGCAGTTTTCGAAAAGTGGTCAATTCTTGCATTGGACTGTAAGATGTAATATAAATGTTGAACTCAATTGACTCTTGAACTCTTCAAGAAATTGTCAAGTATTCTCCCTCAAGCGATTCAAGCTCGTCTAAAAACCTATTGAGCCCTTAAACTTATCAGGAAATGTGGAGATCCCTTTGCAGATTTTTTTATAATATCCATTCCTTTCTTGAAGTGTACATACTTCATTACCAATTCTTGGCATCTCTGCCAATTCAAACCTTGTCGACAATGATTGACAATTACTTAGCCTCCATTATTCTCAACTGAGACCCACCCAACCTGCCAAATTCAATAGATCAGCACCAACTTTTTAAGACGAGTTAGCCCTTTTATCGTTTACTCAATTCCTTCTTCCCTAGAGAATACCCTTTGTCTGTCTGCCTGTCTGTCTGTCTGTCCCTCTCTTTCTCCTTTATCATTGGACCAGCCATTAGTGCCCACTGTGACGGGCATCGCAGAATATGTTCATTACGGGCATCGATGAGTCGTCAAAATGTGTATTTGGTATTTTCCATTGAGTACGGTTCAATTGGAGCACTGTGCAACTCGACATTGAGTAAATAGGAATCAGCCCCAAGTTCAACAGAACTTGAGTTTGGAACCTTCACCTGGGTCACAGGGCCCAGGGTTGACTAGTGGGGATCAAGAATAGTGACCTAATTTTAAACACTTATTTTCTATATTTGCAGACTGATTTTGTGGACACGTTCGAGCCCTCGGTGTCCCCAGAGGAGCGAATATGCCCGGTGGACAATCCAATTCGATTCCTCTCCTGTTCCCAAGAGACGGCCCAGCTGGTCGGGACGATGGCCAAAGCCACCGCCCTGGCCCTCCTCATCCTATTCACAATCTTCGGCAACGTCCTCGTCCTCATTGCCGTGGCCGTGAGCCGGAACTTGAGGAGCTCCACGCACTACCTCATCGTGAACTTGGCCGTGGCTGACCTCCTCCTGGGGACCATCGTCCTCCCTTTCTCAGCCGCTTTCGAGGTCACCGGGAGGTGAGGCTTTGAGCTTTTATCTATTTTCTTGGTCAACGGTACTCTAAACTTTTTGACAGTTGGACAAGGCTTACTGATCTCCTGTGTGACGTTTGGGACACGGGGGGATGATTTATATGGATATTGTGTGGGACACGCGTTTATTAGTGTCAACTGTGTCAAGGCTAGTTTGTTGTGTAGATGAAAGCGATAATTTTTATGTATTTTAGTGGAAGCGTGACGAAAATATGGACATGGTAATTATATGATTCCGACAAAACGCGGTCGGTGGGGACCATTGAAACTTTATTTGAGACAAAAAGTTGAGGATCTAATTTACTACAAGGGCACTTTGGGATAAGAGTTTCAAATGAGCCCGTGTGGGTCCCTTGTATTTGAATTAAAAGTTTGTGGTCCCCAGCCTTGGAGCAGGTTGTATCAGTTGTATGTCTTTTTTTGTGCATCCTTGACACTAAATTAGTTTTTAGTTTCCGTAAATATTCAGGGCAATTTTGTTGTAGATATGTTGTTTTGATCAGGATAAATTCATAATACACTTAGAAAGGACTATATCATTACTAGGTTTACATCCTAATTACATTATTACTTAAAAGAGGAGTTTAGTCTGATTTTTAATTGGTCAATTATTGGTCAGAAACTTGAGCTTGTAAAATCAAATCCTTTAAAGTTAATTGACTTAAACTGCCTTTGAAGAAGCGTTATTTTTTTTAAATAGATCAACTAGTTTTTATAATGTTTTTTTTACCCATTACGGAAGTCAGGATCATGTAACCCCGCGCTGAGTGAGGTCACCAAAGTCCCTCCTGCAATTCTCAGAACACGTTTAAAATAAGTAGCCGCAGAGGAAGCTCTCCCTATTAACTATTGTGATACATAGAATAGGAACTAATCTATTAAAGTGGATGTAAAAAGTGTGAGTATGTATTGTGTCAGTGTCAGTGTTGTCACGTAACAAGTCATAATCGGATTTAAAATGAATATCCTAACTACTCTGAAGTGATTGGATTTCCCTGGAGGGGCCTCGGGCAAGGGACGTTTCATGGTCACAAAAACCAGACAGCAGTATGTAGGAGACATTTCATTGTCCCAGTGCAACAGTACAGAGATAATCTGGATTTAAATTTATTTATCGGAAATTTTCAAAGTATTCATAATCACGGGGATGAGGTGAATCCATGGTTTAAGGACAGGGCCCTTGGCTATCCAGTCTCAAAAGTTTCACTGGATGACTGACTTTAAAGTCCATTGAGTCAGGGATAAGTAAGTCTGTGACCAAAGATAAGCCCATCCCAACTATTTTAAGCTTAATTTCGTGTCAGAGGTCACAAAAGATTGTTAATACCACCAATGCAATATGCAATTGCCAGTGAATGGTCAGAGATTTTAAGTAGAGGAAACAAAAGTTTGTGACATTACTGGCTGTAAGTAAAATCCAGTCACAACTTTTTATGGACAAAGGTCACTAGGGGATTATGGTATTCTCAATGTTTGCATTTCCGGGTTACCGCAGCTACCCGGTACTTAAAGATACATACTGACCTCAATCCCTCATAACTCTGATGGCTAATCAAGGAACTAAGGATCAAAGTTCAACGTGGGTTGAAACGCAATATAAAAAATCACATATTTTTCTACATCATTCAAAGGAATATTTTAAAGAAGAGTAAATATTTATTATAACCTTTGACTCCATTTTATCCAATCAAAATAAATTCTCAGTATTTCCTTTAGTTGGAGATCCTTTGCATGTTCATTTAGTCCCGTGACCTCGTGTATAATTTCATATAAATTAGGCTAAAAAAATCTGCATATTTTTACACAATTCATCAACTTGTATCCTGGAAACACGTGGATGTGCAGATTTTTATGTAAACATCTGCTAAAATAAATGAAACTCAAAGTCCAAGTAAAAAAAAATCGCAACCTACTCGGGTTTATAAACTCAAAATGTACTTCCGTGAAATTTGAAATTCGATGAAACTCTCCGACATTAAAAATCAGACGGACGGAGTATGAATATTAATATAAATTCCAAGAAATTTTTACTCACCGAAAACCCGACAACACGGAAAATGATTCCCATACAATTATAATCAGAAGCTACCTCAATTAATTAATATTTCAAAGTAAACAATGAAAATATTTTTTACCAAATCTACAACTTATTTCAAACCCATAAACTTTCACTCTGGAAACACGTGGACGTAGATGTGCAGATTTTTTCAGATCTCCGCAAAGATGAAATTTAAAAATCCCTTCCGAGTAAAAAAAACCGAATCGGGTTTTTAATCCGAAAATGTAGTTCCATGAATTCATTCAATGAAACCCTCTTTGTTATTTTCAGATGGTATTTTGGCCAAACTTTCTGCACAATCTGGGCTGCCGTGGACGTCCTCTGCTGTACCTCAAGTATCCTCTCCCTCTGCGTCATCTCCCTGGACCGGTACATCGGGGTGACCCG
>JAQFYM010004733.1:0-14734 GCA_034694785.1 Agrenia bidenticulata
ACTTCCTGCTCAAGGGAGTGGGCTGGGAGAAATTTATTATATTTAAGTTACCATGAGTTTTAAAATCAAAATATAATCTACATTCCTTGTATCAAATGAAATAAACTTTACTTTTTAAAAAAAAAAATTCGGTTCAGAAATCTTGCCCTAGAGTCGGGCTAAAAAGTATATTTTAAATATTTTTAATTGTTTCTGTAGAGATGAAGTTAATCAAATCGATATGAAAAATAATAAGATACACAACCTTGAAAGAATATCAACGTAAACATGTTCATGACACCGAGTTGACCGAGTTGGTTCATAGTGAACCATTATAGTGTTAAAGTTAAAACTTTAGAACGTCTGTGATAATATTCAATACACTACATAGTCCAGTAAACTGTTCAAGGCATCACAATGGCAGATATTAATCTCCTTCTTGGCAATCATTCTGACTCAGATGACCCCCTTGCCGAAGAACTAACTAGTCCTATAGATTTAGATGGTACAGCTAGGGCTATGGATACTAGAAGTGGTAGAATAGAGGGGCGAGACCCCAATTTGTCGCTTTCCGATAATAACCCACCGTCCTTACCAGATTTCTCACCCGAGCACTTATCAGCAGCGACTTTACAAGAACAATATTCTGTTAATACCCTGTATGACTTATTGGACCAAGATTTAACACCCAACAGTGACCAGTCTGACCAGTCTCCAGGCAACTTCTCAAACTCTAATTCAGAATTAATGATACAAGAAAATATCGAGGGAAACGGTGGGGATATTGATGAAGATGACAAGTTTAGTGAAAGGGGAGAAAGCAACCGTGCCTTGACTAGAGATCAATCCAGCTTGAACAAAGGAAACGGTTATGATGAAGAGTACGAGGAAGATGGCGACGCAGGTACATATAATACCATTTCAGTTCTTCAGGTAAAATGGATATATTTTGTAAATATGTGGTAATTAATTTGAAATTTGTTTGTTCGTTAGAGGAAACAAGCAATGAGAATGTGAACGACTTGAACCATCGCAAGAACAGTTTTTCCAAAATAAAACAAGAGGAACTGATAGAAAATTATATGCAGGTTATCGAGAAACTGAAACGCGTTCGAATGAAAAATATCTTTCTCCAGGTATCTTTCTAACTTTGTTGTCAGTATTTTTTGCTTTTAATGACCTGTTGGCCTGCTGGTAATTTTAATTTAAACACTAGGATCGGATTGGGAAACATCTTCGAGACGCGCAAAAATTACTGAACGACTGCAGAGGAATTATACAAGAAAAACTAGAGGATGAATATCTTCATCAGCAGAGTGCAATCTTTACTAAAGCGTCTCACCAAAAGGTATCTATAAATGACAATGAACAATGCGATCCAGTTACAACAAAAGAAAAGAAAAATAGTATAGCCACTGTTGGGGCATCCTCAGAAGACTCAGAACCAATTTCCCAGTCCCAAGCTCATTTTAGCAATATATTAAAACAATTTAATAAAGAGAAAAAGCGTTTAAGAAAATGTCAGCGTCAGTCGAGAGAAAAGCATGGAAAAGGACCATCAAAAACGCCAAGACTTGCAATGTCACACTACCATACTGATTCATTAATCTCAAAAAAACCGAAACCACGAAACGATAACATTGACAGCTGCGAGCAGAGTAATCGACCTATACGAACTAAAACTTTGGTTGCTAGTACTGAAGGTGAAATATTGAGTGAACCAAGGGGAAACTCAAGCAAGAAGACAGTCACAGACAATAAGGGTAACCGAAAGAAGACAATAAGAAATTCAGACTCAAAGACACCTCTTTATGGAGCTATTCAAAAACAGAAACTGTCAGATGTGGAAGATATAGAACAAGAAGAATTTTGGAGACATCGGCATGAAAAAATGCGCTCAGGAGATATTCGAAAGTCACGACAGGAAAAGAAATTATTTCGTAAAAGTAGATCATCGGGAGAACAAGCCTTGACCGACCCAATGTCCTCGTCTAAGAAATTGCATGCGACAAATCAACATCTTGATCCTAGACAGGTAGACAGTAGTAGTGGCAACCAAAATTACCAAGAGTATTCTGCTCGTCAAGAACGGCTGAGTCAAAGGCGAACATGTCGAGATAAAATCAGAAAACGCAAGACTAGATTAGCAACTAAGTTACTGAATTGGCAAAAGACTCTTGAGCTCAAATTCGATGGAAATCCTCTTGAGGACGTTTCACATGCGGAGGAGCAAATCCTTCCGAAATTCGACTACGAGTTTTCAGATATCTCCCTTACAAAATTGAGGTATGGAGCTCAAATGCGACAGGAATTAGTAAAGACTATCGCGGACACAAAGCTACCTATAACTACCAAGTGGCCCCTGACTATTAAAGGATTCGGAGAATACTTTAAAACAAATAATACGTATGGCAAGGTTGTTTATACAATGCGACATGCAAACCAAGTTAAGGAAGCCAACACAATCTCTAGAAAGTACAAATACGTCATGCACAATTTTAATTACCAACTTCAACAATACAAAGTTTTGAAAGTAATTCACGGATCGAATATGAAATCTCTGGAGGTAATAGTTAAGCGTTTCAAATCCTCCAACAATTTAAAAAATTTTGACCACGGAAAGATTTATGTTAATTTCAGAACTCTAGACGGAAGTGGGAGGTTCTAGTTGAAGACCTACTAGCAAGAGTCTTTCAAGACATCTTTGATTATAGTATCGTTGCAGTGGACTGTTCCGGGAAGCTGATTCCAAAGCAACAGGTTGAAAGATTTTGTAAAGAGGCTTCCAGAAAATTTGAAAACTTTCAGCATGCCGTACGAGTCTTTTACGGTGAACTTAACAAAGCTGGATTAGCAATTCGTTACTTAACGTACTCTGAGGCCCACGGCGAAGGAGTCGAGCTTTATGAATTTCAACATCTGCTTCAAACACGGGAAACGATTAGTACACAGCACATTCAAAAGAATGAGACTCTTAAAGCGTATAAAAAAAGGACGAAGCTATTTCAAGTTAGTTATCAGAAACAGCTTGATTTTAAAAACAACATCGAGGTGAGATAAATCAGTAAAAAATTTGAATGATATTCATGAAATAATTAATAAAACAAAGTAACGATAATTTAAAACAAACTCATTGCAGAATAATGTCAACGATAAATTCCAATTATCAGGAGAAATTTCGTGCATGTTGGCCCCGAAGCAAGAGGCCGTGAAATCTATTGAAGTCACTGCGAAGAAAGTATTACTAAAAGATTCTATTTTACAAAGACGTTCTGGTCTGGTTCCATACCGACATTTAGTCGTCGATTACGAAAATACCTATTCGAGACTAGGAGAGAAGCGACAAGATCGACGGGAACTTCAACTCAAATATAACGGTCGGGTACGAGAAGTCCATGGAATTTTTGACAAGATGGAAGAGATTGAGCTCAAGATGCCAGAGTTATTCATAGATGATCGTCGGGATCCAGTGTCAATTGATGATTGTGGATATCCAATTAAAGATTCTTCGGTGCGCCCTAAAACTGCTCCTCCATCTAATCAAGCATCCGGAAGACGTACTTCAGCACAAACGTTAATGTCAATGTCCCAATTATTGGTCGAACCTAACTCTAGTAGAAGAGCTTCAGTATATTTTTCCGAGGCTCAGAGTCGACAATTATTGGAATTCCA
Organism: Agrenia bidenticulata; assembly: GCA_034694785.1. NCBI lineage: Eukaryota > Metazoa > Arthropoda > Collembola > Entomobryomorpha > Isotomidae > Agrenia > Agrenia bidenticulata. Next base: position 3,652 of record JAQFYM010004733.1, read on the forward strand.
GGCAGACCGACCGAAAACTCCAGTTTCTTCATTAGCTGTAAACGTTAAAAAAGATGGGCGCGATTCACAATCAAGCTTTTGTTCTAACAAATTAACAAAGTCTACAACAAGTCGCTCACTGGAAAAAGTATCACCTTTCAAGCTGCCAACTATCCGACCTAGTACAGCAATCCCTGCAGCCGGTATCTTTACAAGTAAGGTAGTAAGAATTAAGGATTCGTTACACCCTTATGATGAACCTTCAAGCACCCACCGAAGTTTTTCTGACCAAATTCTTCCCACGATCACTGGAATGGGGGAAAAAATTCCGAATGCTATGAATGAAACGTTCAAAAAAAGTCTATACTCTAAACAGATTGCGGGCGAGAACGCTGAGCTTGCAGCTGAAGCTCAGCGAAAAAACCAGCAGCGTTTGAAACCTACCGCAGCAAAAACAGGGATTGTCCCGATGATCACGAAGAAAAATATGCTAACTATTGCGAAAATGGGACACCTTGGAATCAAAATGGGAAAGAATTACCAACAATTCTTGAAATCTCATCACAGAAATAGTAATTCATTTGAACGGATTAACCCTTGCGAGTCAGAGGTCAAACACTGGCCTTACCAGTACTACACTAAGCCTAGTTCTCAACTTGAAAATACATCGAAAAGAAGGATGGATGTCGTCTTAGGGAATCTTGTTCATCAACCCCGTCCTATTTCATTTGTATAGATTAGATATAAAAAAACCACATTATTATTTAGATCCAACAATATCAATCATAGTCATGAGTCATGTGAGTCATGTCCATCTTACATAAATATAATGCAAACAGAAATTGTGTAGAAATAGTGGAAATAATATAAAAGAATGGTTTAAAAAGTCGTAATTGTTCCACTTGAACTTTTATAATAATTTTTGAGTGTAAAACTGTAAAGTGTAGTGCAAATAGCTATTCCGAGCATCATCCGTTCTCCGAAAAAACATAATTAGAAACTCCGTTGATTTGCTGATAGCAATTGCATGGAAATTATTAGCAAAGGACGAGAAGATGAGATTGGAAATCAGTGAGTGAAACGAGGACAGAACTAAAGGCTGAAAAAGTGCAGATCTGCGGGAATCCGAGAGTTGAATTGAATAATCTATATATTTATCCTTCAATGTTTGCGAAATATTTGCCAAATTTTCTACTACTGTATATGTGATCTTGAGATCTTGACTATATATTATATATAATGTAGTACTAAATCTTTTGTTAAAAAATTAGATTTTGTGAATTTACTAGTTTAGACGGTCCCAACAGTCTCTGATCATATCGTAAATACATCATATCTTACTATCTTACTATAATTGTGAATTAATTGAAGCAATAATTTTGGCTAGCATCAGGACACAGGAAGATTTATAAACAATTAACTGACTTGAGTGATTTTGAACCTGAGTGAAAGTAGAGTGTAAAACCGGGCTGGAGTCGATATGATAACGCGAATTAATCTCAGCGAATTAAGCTTCAGTTTGGTAATCAATTCATGAATCATAAATTATTTAAGTTATTTGGAAACTAAATTTATCATTGCACATTAAATTGTGTTACTTCATTACTTGTAAGTTTCTATATACATATATGAGCTGATCGTCGACCCTTGGGCAAAAAATACAATTAAAGAGTACAATTTGGATTTAAAAATATTTTCATTCCATGCACACGCTTATTTAGTAATTCTCACAGCCGAGTTTCCTTATTTGTTATTTTTTAAATGCGTGATTGTCCACGCCTAGTCAATTGTTGAGCAACATTATGTTTTCGTTAATTCATTATCATTACATCATTATGCAGTCTTGCGTAATTCCATTCACCATTGTTAAACCTGCATTGAAGTTAAAGAAAGAATATGCCTCTTATTCATGTGAATTGTCATAGCCTCGTTTTGTAAACTCCTTGAAGGCTTAAATTGAGATTGATCAGTAAAACAGCTATATTAGTATCTAGTTCAATGAGTAAAACTCGCGTTTTAGTATTTCACCGTTTGGTAGTCATTATGATTTACTCAGGTTTACTATTTAAACGTAGTTAACTCTATGTGTGCTTACTTTTTACAAAGGATAAGGATTGCCATTTACCGTGTCACGTCTGGATAGTTGATTAAGTTCGAGTCTAAGAAAGTCAGATCGGGAGCTAGTAACTAGAATAGAATTAGTAACATGTCATCTGCCAAGACATCTCCTGCTAAGCGAGAAGAAGTTTTGCATCAGGTGTGTACAAGTGTTTACAGAATTATTAATGAAAACAATTTATTTTTGTCATTTTGATATCCAATATTTATTTGCCCAGTTCCGAGCAAATGTCGTGAATTTTTTGACCGAAGAGCTTCTCAATGATGACGAGTTCCTGATGCGGTGGCTGATAGGTTTTTAATAATTTGTTTGATGGCCTTGATTTAAAAAAAACAGTGTATATATATATTAAATTCTTTATTTTTAGCAAGAGAATTCAACGTTGAAAAGGCAATTATAATGCTAACTAATGTAAGGATCTCTGAATTATTTTTCGGTTATTGATCAGATCATTGAGACTTAAAAGATGAAATTATAGCTCCTAACTTTGTTCCATCATTAGTATATGGACTGGAGGAAGATTAACGATATTGACAACATATTACAATGGGAACCGCCGGAAGATATTCGAGAAGCTTGTCCATACCAAATCTGTGGGGTTGATCTCGACGGCAGGCCAGGTAAGGTCATTATATTTAAGGTTAGCTTTAGTTAGGGTATCTGGGTTATTGTTGTATATAAATCTAACAATTTCTTGCAGTTTTAATTTTTCCATATGGCCGTTGGAAATCCTGGGATTTTACAGATTCAGGAAGACGTAAGGAGTATATAAAGTACATGACCCAGATGCTAGAAAGATGCATTGCGGCTATTAAGTCTCCTGTGACCCAATTTGTTATCATAGCTGATTCTGACGGGTTCTCATTCCAGCATATGTCTCGCTTTAAAGGTAATTTGTGTGGATGACAGAATATCAGAGCAACAAGGCTGATATGATTATCCCAGTTTGGATTTTTTTTAGCGATTGATGCGAATCTTGAGCTGTTACGAGGGTTCGAATCCCACTACCCAGAAATGATGAAAATGGCCATCGCTATAAATTGTTAGTAATTCAACATTTAAGTCGAAAATTATAATTGACAGAGTTTTCACTAGAAATTAAATTGCTCAAGGCCCTAAAGTATTCTCCACGCTGTATGCAATGATCAAGCCTCTCATGTCCTCCCGCACTCAAGAAAAGCTCCAAATCTACGATTCCAACTCTGATAACTGGCAAGCATGTCTTTCCCGATACATTTCTCAGGATCAACTACCAAAGAAGTATGGAACAAAAGTTTGTAGGAACACCATAGAAAAAAGTTCGGTCTGCTCTCTTACTCCGGAGATGATGAGGTAAATGAAACATTCCAGTACCTGTCATCACGATCTCTTCTCTAATCTTAAGTGTTCTCAAAGTCATGAGGGACCACTTGTTCACCAAACTAATCTATTCGGTGCTTGTGCGTAGCTCCTAACGGTGTCTCAAGGGGCCACAGAATATATATTCTTTTGCTACAGTGTTTGGTCTACTAGTATGACTAATTTATTGCAACTTATAATTTAAAATAACCATTGAAAACTATAAGTTTTGATTTGTTCCAGTTGTTAATTATAGTTTTAAGACTGCAATACTGTGATTATATTTCAAACTCAAGGTTGGTTTACCAAACTCTGTGGTCTGGTGTTTACACCCAGGTTCAAGCAATAAAAATAGAGTGTTCTCAGTTCATATGGATTTCCTTCTAGTTGTTTAATGTTTCCTGGAGTCTTCTCGTATTTAGTGCATTGATAGATGATATCTTTGGGCTGTACACAGGGCGTTGAAATTTAGAGTTCCTTTAAGTGATGAAGGAAATCCCTGGAACCGAGTGTGGAATGTAGGGGATCGAATATCAAATATCAAACAGGTGAAAGTGGTCGAGAGTGACGTTTCCGTTTAGTACAGCTTTCCGCCTCGGATAGCTTAATCTTCCATATACAAGGTAATAGGTAATCAATAAACATTTCATGCCTCTAGTTCCGTTTGGATTCGGATCTCTCGTTTGGAATCACAAATCGAAATCAAAGATGTAGCCTGTTTACATCCATGGAATAAATTCATCACACCCGACTCGATCATATCCTATCTTTCATTAAAGGGCCCTCCTACATCTAGCGAAATCATCTTCTAAACCCATGTATTTGCGTATACAAACCCTCTTCAATATTCATGTGTGGAAAGTTGGAGAGTCGGAACAGGGGTTTGTATTCCTCTTATAATGTAATATACATGGTCCACAATACACAAGAGACAATCATGAAGTGAGATATATGAGAGAGACGGGGTAAACTTTCTCCGAGGCAGAGACAATACGTAATGCCACGTCCATCCATATTCTAGTGACACTCTGAGTAGGAAGTATAAATACAAGTAGCATCTGTTGGATTCTCAAGCTTCCATTATACAGATTACGTCGTAGTTGTTCTTTGTAGCTGGGAAAAGATTGGGAATTATGTGGAACCAGGTGGGCTTGGCAGTATAATAAGACGATTCTTTAGGATTCTTTAGATAGGAGAGTCTAACTAGAAAGATTCGGAGAGGAGAAAATCGATTCTATCCCTGATTTTACTTTATACCTCATATACCTGATGTAGAACGGAGTGTATGAAACTATGGAAGCACAGTTTGATATTCGGGCGTCAGTGGGGGAAAGCATAAGTACCACCACCATCACTAGAGCATATCCGTCAGGAATTGTGTCAGTGAAAGTTAGTCTCCCGAAGACTGTTGACTTTCTTTCCCATTTCCCCCTCCCTCATCTATTTAGACTTGGTATGTATTTATATTCTGGTATGTATCTGGATCGATTTTAATATTGTACAACGACAACATTACCCAATCCCAAGACCCCCATCATCGTACTTGACTTGAGAGAATTCATAAACCAGTTGCTGGGTCGCATGCAAAGGAAGCGGACGCAACAACCGTCACTCATGGTATCCTTTACTTTCACCAGAGTGCATACATTTGTAAATATTTTGCTTCCACGAGTATTCATGTTAAACCTTTAAGTTTTTAGAGGTTTGACCTTTTAAGCCAACATGACAGACGCGGACAGCTTGAACTCGGAAGAGGTCAAGCCTGTCTTCCGACCCTTTACAAGGGAGTCTTTGGTCACGATTGATAATCGGATGGCGGAGAATATTATGATGAAAAAAGAGTTGGAACGGAAACGGGCAGAAGGGGAGGTGAGTAAATACAATCCTGAGTATTTATTGGTTTTTTACGCTAAAAATTAATAATATACGATACAGTATGTGTATCTTGATATGCAATCATGTTGTCAGTGTCAAACGAGCTTCATGTTGACATTTCCCATTTGTCTCATTTTTCTGGCCGGGGTAACAAGGCTAGTGTGCATCATGGTTGGTTGTTAGTGTCAGACTAACCTGTTGAACGACCAACAAGTACATTTTTTACAAATTACTTGGCAATAGTTTTAAATGAAGTACTAGTAAGCAATAGCATTGAAGACTTATTTCATCAGTAAGTAAGGCACTCGCACATAACATTTTTGGATTTTAATGAAAATTGGTACATCGTTATTATAACATGGCCTTCCTACCTTCCTTCCGGTTCCTTCTGGGGAATAACCTAAGGACTCTCCCTAATAAATATCCGAATCCGTTGATAAATAAATTAAGCTCAGAAAATTGCCTTTTCACTTTTTTTAAAACCTCGAAACCCTTTATTTTTCTTTATTTTTCACATTCTACAACTTTCTGTAATTTAGCATATATACCAAGTTTCATTAATAGAAAGAATATAAAAAGTGTTTGGGACAGTGCCGCCGTTGCTGGTGGAGTAGGTTTGAAGTATTTCTCTCCAAAAATGTCATTCATGTCACTTCCCTAAAAAGTTATAATATTATAACTCGAACAGTGTTAAAGCTGTGAGTAAATTATTTTATGTAATTCGTAATTCGTCGTAATGTAGCTTTAGGTGTTGTTGGTAAGTGTAAACTAGCCCTAATTTTTGTCCGTAGATATGTTGTGTAAAAATGCCTATACCCGTGGCATTCTTAATTCAAGACCAACATCTGTGGGTTTGGGTCCGATGATTGAGCGGTGTGATGTGCATTTTACAACGCAATGCTCAATCAATCTCCGAGCTTTGCTTAAAAAAGCATTAAGACACTCGGAACCGTTTCAAGTTCGCGAGTTCATTGATGAAGTTGGTGTTGGTGTTGCGGGTTCTTTGAGTAAGGCCTTGTGTGGTACAGAAACGAGCTACTCAGTATCGCTTTTTTAGAGTTTGGCTTTGAACACGCTTGGCTTATTTGTATTTGCTAACTAGTTAGATACTGTCTGTATAGCATGTTGTATTATAGCATCTACTACCATCTGCATTATTTTGATTAATCAATATTAGGAAAATTGTAGACTTAAGTGTCGCGGAACGCTTGTTTGATTTGACTAACACTCCACAGTACGCCATGCTACGGGATAATTAGCGGAATTCATTAACCAAATTTCGTCAAGATTCATTTTCGATGCATCTTTACACGAGAATAAATAGTAATCGGTATGGTAATGTTTAGGTTCGATACGAAGATGATGATGATGATGGAGGCCCCAAGCCGGTAATCTAATTTTTATTATGCCAAACTACGGGTTTTACTCAAAGGTCATAAATCAATCAATTTATGCTTCTCAGGATCCAAACTTAGAACAAGGAATGCCTTTGCCGATACGACTGGCTGCTGCATTTGATGGAGAGCTCGCGTTTTTACCTCTAGAGGATATTGACACATTTTATCATAATGAACCGGTATGGCATGCTCAGGTCATATCAACCCATTTTTATTTTCGAGAAATGAAAACGTGACTTACTCCGTCTTTTATTAATAAGACGTTCGTGATTGTAACTAAAAAGAAGGACATCTTTAGATTCAGTGCCACTGACGCTGTCTACCTACTCAGCCCTTTCAATCCGGTGCGACGATGCGCTATTGCAATACTTACTCATGGCTTGGTAACGACTTACTTGATAGGAAATTCTATATGATTTCTACCATGGCAAAACAGTTCTGGATAATTTTTTTCATATAATTATCTTACAGTTTTCCCTCGTCATCATTGCTACCATTTTGGCTGTAAGTTATTTATCATTTTAAATAAATAAATAAATAAATAATTTAATTCATTCATTCTTTCTTTCTTTCATTAAAGAATTGTGCAGTGATGATCATCCCAGCCTCTCCGGTCACCGAATCGACTGAGTTAGTCCTTATACAAGACTTAAAATGATATTTTGTAGCCTGACATAGAGAATTGGATGCGGAGTTGTTTTCTCATGGTTCAATCAACGTTTTGCTATGACATTTGGTTGATTATAGACTCTGTCCAGAGTTTGACGTTCATTAGACTCTTATTCAAACACTTCAGAGCAGTATTATTCAATTATTTTTAATACTAGTGCATTCCATATCTAAGCCGAATGAGCTAATGAGTATTTTAGTATATCTAATAATTAAATAAGTCAATGACGAAAGTAGCATTAGCTAGTGCCTTGAGATTTTTAAAACAAGGACAATAATGGGAAATAATCATATAAATGCATTTTTCCAGTTATATGAGTTTTTTGTATAGTACTACTTATGTATCTAATACATAAGTAGAAGGTTGGGTACTGTAATTTTGATGACTTTTTTTTGTAGAGTAATCTTTACAGCGATTTACACCTTTGAATCGGGTGTGAAGGTGATGGCAAGAGGATTTATATTGACTAAATTTACATACCTTAGAGATGCTTGGAACTGGTTAGTAAATATGTGCTTACAAAAATATTTGAACTGCAAATAGTTTGTAAATTGTGTATGAGATTACTTGATTTATAATTTCTAGGTTGGATTTCGTAGTAATATCATTAGCGTGAGTTTACTAGTAATCTAGAATCTAGATTACCTTTCTATTTACCGTTAGCTTAGTTTCTATTTAGTTGTCCAACTGTCTTTAATTGCGATTTTTATTTAATATCCTTTACGATTCTCCTAAATCTAAGTTTTTAGCACATTTATTATAATTTAAAATAATTACAATTCCCCTAAGTCCAAGTTTTTAGTCCATTTGTTATGATTTAAAAAATTATTTATAAAGACTACCTTTTATATATTTTATTAAAGTTTAACCCATGACCTTTGTATGTATACTTCTTCAATGATAAATGGATAAAGGGTTTGATTGCCTTTCGCCAGTTCTGAAAATTAATTTTATGCACGGCTTAAGAATTGGAATTCATGGTTGTTTAAATTTGCAAATCACTGTATATTTCGACAGATATGTAACGATGGGTATCAACTTGGGTAATTTAGCAGCGTTGAGAACCTTCCGTGTTCTTCGAGCTTTGAAAACGGTTGCAATCATTCCAGGTTAGTAGTTGATTAGATTTAATATTTATAAATCCCTTTTTGCCCGATTTTTAGATTTCTGTAAATTGTGTGTAATTTAGGGCTTAAGACAATCGTTGGTGCAGTTATCGAATCTGTGAAGAATCTCAGGGATGTTATTATTCTAACTATGTTCTCCCTATCAATTTTTGCCCTCATGGGTCTTCAACTGTACATGGGAATCCTTACGCAGAAATGTATCTTGAACATGCAAGATGATTTCTCAGATGGTCGAGAACGGCAGCTAACTTGGCACGCGTGGCATTCAAACCGAAGTAAACGTAGTTTACATTTTCTTATTTCAATGTTAATTTAGTGTAATTTCAAATTAGCGAAATCTCTTTCAAGGTAATTGGTACACCGAAAATCCTGAATTAGACTTCCCTTTGTGTGGCAATTCAACTGGAGCAGGGTATGATTTTTTTTTAACTGTTTCAGTAAATTCAATTTTGTTAACCCGTTTAATCACTTTTTTGAGCTAATTAACTTATAAATATTTAGTCTCTGTCCTAAGAACTACACATGTGTCCAAGGCTTCGGAGGAAACCCCAATTACGGCTACACTTCGGTAAGCTCATTAAATTATTTATTTAAGTCATTTTATTTTATTGAAATTAATAATTAATATTTACTAATTAGTACGATTCCTTTGGTTGGGCGTTTCTTTCCGCATTTCGACTAATGTAAGGAGCTCTGAAGGTTTTTATGTTATCATTTGGAAAAATATGAACTCGTAATTACGAACATTATTCCTTGTTTAGGACCCAGGACTATTGGGAAGGACTTTTTCAGATGGTATTTGTTTAATTTTTAGATCTTAAAAGAAACTTTTATAAAACAATTAATGTATCAATTATGTTGGGATTTAATTGGGATGATGTGTTGGCAGACATTACGAGCCGCAGGTCCGTGGCATATGCTATTTTTTATCGTAATTATATTCCTGGGATCGTATTATTTGGTCAACTTGATCCTCGCGATTGTCGCCATGTCTTACGATGAGCTACAAAAGAAGGCTGAAGAGGAGGATTTGGCTGCTGCTGCTGAAGAGGAAGCAATGAGGGTAACTAATATGATTAAAAGCTTGAAAAGTAATCACATTGCTTGTATGCTAACATTTTAACTTCTTTGATACGACTCAAGGCTGAAGAGGAGGCTCGTGAAGATGCTCGAGAAGCCAGAGACCAAATACGAGCAGATAGGGCAGCTACCAAATTCGCAACTAATGCTCCAAAATCACCAGCACCATCCCAGTTTTCTTGTCGAAGTTATGAAGTATGGGCTAGTGAGCAAGGAGTTGATGACCAATTAAAAGACGTTAAATCCGAATGCGGGGAGTCATTTTTAGAATCTCAGGGACGGCTTAGTAGAACCAAGGATCGGAAAGTATGTATTGTTTCCATTTGTGTATTGAAATTATTTATTTATATTTATGCTTAAATTATTTTTATCATAGTCCACATCAAGCCTTCCTGGAAGTCCATTTAATGTTAGCCGAGGGTCGCATCAGCATCATTACCATAAGTATGGAAGACACTATGAGGAGAAAGAACCTTTGATACTATCGACATATCTGGACGCTCAAGAGCATCTTCCCTATGCAGATGACTCAACTGCTGCAACACCAATATCTGAGGAAAATGGAGCTATTATTGTCCCTTTCAGTCATTCTTGGAATCAACCCCATGCGACACATTTTGGTAAATTGATTTAGTTGAAAAAATGAGTATTTCATCAAGTAGATGTGTGAAAATTTTAACTGACATTTTATAACCTTTGCAGGATATATTTCTCGTCATTCGTCTTATAATTCACATGCATCAAGATTCTCTTATAATTCACACGACCTCCTGAGTAAGCATTCTGTTCCTGGGCTAGCGATGGGTAGCTCTCCGATGACGAAGGAAAAGCAGTTGCGTCAAAAATCGACGGCACTTCCAAACGATTCAGATGAGAAAATGTACAATGAGGTAAGAAGCATGATGCTTAAGCATTTTAAATTGAGAAGTCAATCAACTAACTATGAAGCAGTTCAACGGTATGTGAAATGAATCGAATTAATTAGGAGGCCTCTGGAATAGCTGATGACAGCGCTTCCAAGATTAAGGGTCATCCTGATTTAGAGGAGCGTGAGGAGTCTTTCCCACGCCGTCAGTTCCGTGCTACTTCAATGGTCGTTGATATGAGAGGTAGAACTTTTATAATTGTATTGATTGAATTGTATTATTACTGAAGCACAAGATACTAACTGGTCACAATGTTTCCAGATGTCATGGTTTTAAACGATATAATCGAACAAGCGTCGGGGCCAAGTCACCCTAGGAGAATCAGTGATATGGAAGTAGAAGAAAATGCAAGGAATTTGATAAAACAGAAAATCATTGAAGGGTGCTTTAGATTCATTGACATATTTTGTGTCTGGAATTGTGGCTTCCCATGGAGTCTCTTTAAAGTAACGATTTAAAAACCTACTCCAAGCAGCTACGAATGGCCCGTTCGTGTGCAAAATACTTTTGATAATATCATTACTAACACCCATTATCACTACAAAGGGCATTTGTAAAGAATTTCCTGAGGC
>JAQFYM010004734.1:0-14733 GCA_034694785.1 Agrenia bidenticulata
ATATATGCATAATATGCTAATCACAATAATTGAATAATAGCTATTTCCTCTCACTTTTAAATAGTGTTTATCAAAAGCGATTTCATACAAGTACACCATAGATTACAACTACTATACCTTGGATAGAATAGGTTTTAAAGGCTTCAACCTAAAGAATAGCAAATGTATGCAGAGATGCATCATATTTGGGATGACAGGAGGGTTTAAACTATTTTTCAAGTCCAATCAATAATCATCCAACAGCATAAGATCTTCAAGTCTTTGTTGGAGACTTGGGCCCATCTCCAAAAATACGTGTGAAAAATATCCATGCACGTCCACGATTTCTTTACTTGACCGAATTATGAAGGGATGCTGGAGCAGTCGGCTGTACTTTGGGCGCTGTAGCTCATCTTTGATCAGGCTGGAATTTAAACATTTATCTCTTAAACTCATCGAATATCATAACACTTTCTATAGAATGAAACGTACCAGGTATTAACGAAGGACACGAATTCACTGGTGTAGGTCAAGCCGTTCATTGTTGGAAGAAGCTGAGGGGGATCCCCCTGAACTACCTGACACAATTGCTCGAATATTGAATTCCATTTCGGGTATGGGAATGTTCCGGTTGATATCTCGTACAATGTTATTCCTAAAGACCAAACGTCAGATCTTATGTCGTAGCCACGGGCAGATGATGGATCTATTCTCTCAGGCTATTGTGTAGACAAATTGTTAAAAAAGAAGGCCAGAAAGGTCAATTATTACGCTGGATTTTAGTCCACTTACTGCCATATAAGGTCTACAGCCAGCATCTCTACTTTGAGCTATAGAATCGACAAGTTGTCCAGAAATGCCGAAATCACAAAGTTTAATATTCCCTTTCCGGTCTAGCAAAATGTTACTAGGTTTTATATCACGATGGATAACTTTTGACGTGACATGACGCGACGTGGTAGAAGTGACGTGTAGATGTAGACATTATTGGATGATTAGATAACAGATAACAGCATATTAGACGTAGATAATCGAACAGTAATCCTAAATACAAATATGAGTTTGTCAAGATCAAGAAATCTTTATGTATACCTTTTAGCTGGTTTTTCAGGTAGCTTAGCGCTTGAACCGTCTGATACAAAAATTTAAATCTTTATCATTCAGACGTTAGGAAATCATGAATAATTATTGTTTAGTTCTTTCATACGGCTATAGAAATCTTTCCAATTATATTCTCCGGCATCCGCTGCTTCATTTTCCTATACACGAATTTATAGAACTGATCCAAACTGGCATCCATTAGCTCCATGCAAATCCAGCAGTCACCTTCCTTAAATACTGCTCCGTAAAATTGGACAATGAATGGACATGCATTGGATTTCATCACAACCTAAACGATAAGAAATGATTAAAAAATTCCCATAGCTCTGACCCTGCTCTGACATAAATTTTTAAAGAGCTTGAAAACCAACCTCCAAATCCATCATTAGCTTTTTCTGTTCACGTTCATCAACAGTACACCGGATTCTCTGAAAAAATCGTAGTAGAAATAATGTTAGGAAATGCTATAATAAGCAACCCTAAATTAATTATTTCCTGCATATTTAACTTTAATTAAGTGAAAGTGGAAAAACAATCAATCAAAACCGGTAAACGGTTTATAACATCCTTCCAAATCGTATCCTATAGAATTATCAAGCATGTAATTCATTGCTTAAAAGTCTTGAATTGAATTACCTTCACAGCAATAGAAGTCGCAGACTTGGTGTGAAGCATTTTATTCACAGTTCCATAGGCACCTCTCCCAATTTCTCCCATATCTTCCAAGTCTTCAGCAGTAAAATCAAACGTGAGTTCCGGTGAAAACTTCAACTTCCCAGAACACTGAAGTCCAGAATTCGCTCTAAACTGATCACTAAACCCAATATTTAAAACACTCATTTAAATCCTTCAAACTAATAAATATCCTTATTGATATTCAATAAAATCTTTCGTTACATTTGACTAGTAGGTGTAGGTGTCTTAGGAGTCAGTTTATTAAACGATCGATCAGCTCCGGGAGCAGGCACATCAAGAACAAATCCAGGTTGGGCCTTGATGGTCAAGGACGTGAATTCTGAATTCGGCGAAGTCCCAGCACTAAAACTTCCCATATCAAACTCCAGCCGAAGGTTCCGCTTGTCCAAATCTAATCCAAGACCAAGTAAACAAAAGGAAAATACCTTTAAAAAAACTTTGCCCCCTCAACAATTTTTTTGTAAATATATTAAAAATCGGTAACGAAAGGAAATCATAAATAATATAAAATGATTACTAGGTGCACCCGCATCCTCTGAAGATTCTTCTGCTGGAGACCGGAAGTTCTTGCTGCTATTGTTATTGCTATTGCCTCCAAATCCACTGGTATTCAGTGTAAAGTTCGCAGCGTTCCGGCTACTATTTCCGCTCGTGCTTTCACTCATCCTGCTTTCTCCACCTTTCCCTCAAATCGTAATTCAATCCCCTTCCAGCTCCACAAAAAAAATTTACGAAAATACACTATTTACTAAATCTTATAGTATTTTGACTACTTCAGTCTTTATCTATTCCAAGCTGGTGCTAAACGATAAGGTTTTAGAATCTAAACAGTCTCTGTGTGCATATTTTTTTATAAGGCAAGTGACAATTCGAGACCAAAAGTTTATGAGACGGTTGTTGAATTCTTAAAATTTTGTTCTCTTTCTCAAAATTCTCATTTGAGGAGAAATGTACAGAAAGTTTTGTAAATCCAGCGGTGGTTTAGCAAGTGAAACAGGATCTACACTCATACTCGGCTGTATTAGGCTCGTTGGAGAACATTCAATCGTCTATTTGGAGATTGGGAGTCGTAGGCGTTTCTCGTGCACATCATTGCAGTGTTTTTCAGCTTTGAAAGAGGAGAGATTTTTGACCTCGAGTATATTAGGCATTGGAGATTATCATTGGAGTATAGTTTACAATGTGTTTAGGTTCTGGAGTCAGGAGTATTGTGACAAAGACTGATGGGGCGAACTTGTATGAATCGCATGTAGTGTTATTGTTACATTTTATTTTAGTTTGGATTAGATAATGTTATATTTTGAAGGTTAGTTGGATAGAAGAAATTTTTTATATGCGACGGATGGGATTTCATCACATAAATTAGATGACTCAGCTCTGAGTGTTTATAAAATATTTTTTAAATGTGATAAAATATAACAATAATGCATAAGAGTTTCATATAAAAGTTTTCCATTGTGAGGGAAATGTTTTATTCTGAAATTTGAGTAGGAGTTTTTAATTCAGAAGATATGAGAATATCACACAAGCTTTGTTGTTTATGGTTCCGAGATGGCTTTCACTCTCCTTTCACCGATTTCCTAGTTTAAGGTTTAGTTAAACTTACAGCATTTTGGTGTAAATGCATATCTTAATTTTATAAAACCGAATCGGATCCATGTGAAATATATTAATTTTGATACCGTTTTAACACTACCCAAACTGTAAAACTTAGAAAAGAAGTTCCATTTAATAATAATCTGCGAAAATAATCTACAGAATTATCTGCGGAAATAATCTGCTCTGCGGAATAATCTGCGAAATAATCTGCGGAAATAAAATCTGCGAAAATAAAATCTGCGAAATACTTCTGCAAAAAACTTTGTAAATATCTGCGATGCTTTGCAAAAAAACCCTGCAAAAACCTGCTGAAAATTCTGTTATGCGAATGATAAACCTTTTGTAAAAAAAACGCTGTTGTTTGTGTTAGGTATTACGTTGGAACGGGCCCGTCTCGAAATATCTGGCGAACCTGTAATTACCGAAGTACGACAACAAAGATGGTACCGTACGTGTCATATTATTATTTATTTAAAAGCAACGACGTACAGACATTTGAAACACGGAAAGTTTTCGAAAAATAAGCAAACTTTTTTTTTGGTTGGAGACATTTTAATTAAAACCTAATTTTGAATTAAATTTTATGAGATGGGCATTGTCCGCTTGTATACTCGATTTTTTCCAAATAAACCATTGTTGCCTGTCCAATGTAATTTTACTTTCTCTTTTCGTCTTTGTGCAGGTCTATGAAAAAATAAATTCTGCTGGAACTAAAATTGTTGCACCATGGAAATCAATATGTTTGTCCACACACAACTGCACATTCTATTTAGTATCTATTTATCTGACTAATAGTAGCAGGCAAGGTACGTAAAGTACCTTGAGTAGCAGCAAGGTATGTAAAAGTTCGTTCGTTTCCGTAGTAAGGTAACCCTTCATGTGACAGTACCTTATTACGGAAACGAAATTTTAACATACCTTGGAGTAGCAGGTACTTATAAAGTACCATTAAAAAATTATTTACAAAGTCAAAATTTTCTAACTGCGCGTTGACAATTGACAAGGTCAAGATTCTAAGGAACATTCTCCAGCCATTAGTACCTTTCATAATCCATAAATAGAAATCATAGATTTTCAAAATCATAATAATTCGAATCATCTTCATACTCGGAATTATTCAACTAGAAATTCTCCGAGAGCCAACTAATTGGCCCAATTAAGTAAGAGCTCAAAATGTGTCTCAAACTAAATACTCATACCGGAAATAAGGAAGAAGAATTGATTAGATATACGAGGAATGCTGAAGCACAATAATATGAAATCTCTTGTATTTAGTAAAGGATTGGATGTAAAGGAGTAAGAATCAATTCAATAGAATCCCATCCCCATAAACCAAGACCAAGGCAACATGCGTACTTCTTCATTCTTCCTTCAATCTTGTAATATCCACTCGGATTTTATGATTATGTTCTCAACCCTTTTGCTATACTACTAAAATCACTGATCCATAACTGCTCTACCTCTCTCAGCTGATTCATGTAGAGGTCCACGACTTTTAGTAAATACAATCTAACTCACCCCTCCGTCGAGACCCATTCATCAAAACAAATAACAAACGTGGTCTTGGAATAACAAATATTCGGGAAATATATACAGAATAACAGATGCTGTTATACATTTTTCAGAATACTCACATTTCATACTGGAGCTATTCTGAGAACGGGGGCAAGGCTGCTAAGGGTTTGGTCATAAATCGGAGGACAGGCACAAATAGCTGTCGCGAACATCAGGGCTAGTGAGAATTTGCTGGAAAATATCCCCAGGACATTTTTGTTGGTGCTATTTAACTGTTGATAATCAACTTATGTGATAAATAATTAGGATATAGAGTGTAGATTATTATGATCCGGAAATGGTTTCTATATCCGAAGCTGAATGTTCAAATCGTATTTGATAACTCGGACTATCAAACAGTACTCCTCAAGTCATTGGAGATCAAGGTACTTACAAAGTTGAAGTCTTTGCTTTTTATAAACACAACGGTTTCCTAAAGTATATACTGTATATTTGTTTTGAACTACCCGTAGGTGCTATGTGATCCTAATGACCCAGTATTGAGGAAGAGGAATAAGCATACTTAATTTTAAACTATAGAATCTACAAAGAAATTTTTCCCCTGGTGCAGTTACCACTTCAATAGTGGTACCATAAGTTTTTGAAATTGGGAATACGTGTGCAGGTTGTTCCAAGGCGATGGGGAACTCTCTGGGAAATGTTCTGCAAGCCGCATCAGCGTCCAACCAGCGTATCAGCGACTATACGAAAGAGCAGGTCATGGAACTTTTCTACGTCCTTAAAGCCAACCCGAGAGTCTCTGTCCAGAAGATTGAAGGGCTACTAAGCAGAATACCAAAGGTAATTCCAAATATATTTATGTCATACCCATTTTGATCAATCCTACAATATTCCCAAAGGGATATCTTTCGTAAATTACAATGAATTTTGTTCTTCAAATTCAGAATGAAAACATCTTGTGTGTTACGGACGACGCGGGCTACAACATTCTCCAGAAGACTGTTTCTCTCAACAATATCGAGATGGTCAAGTGGATCTTGAACAGGAACAACATGGACGTGAACCGAGGTGCCTGCTCGCTCCCACTTCATATAGCCTGTTTCAAAGGGTACAAAGAGCTCGTTGAAGTCATGTTAAATAAGTATCGGGCGAGGGGGGACTTAGAATTTAGGATGTGCTGGCCCGGAATGCACAACATTAACTGTGAAGAGAGGTCCAAGCATTGTGAGTAGTCATTGATTTTATAAATTCATTCAAAAATATTGATCTAATAAGTTGTAATTTTTATTTAAAAAGGTGCGTTCGACGATGCCCTTCCTCGACTGGATAGATCCTCAGATAAGTTACAAAATGCCATTTACTACGCAATCGATGGGGATCACCCTGAAGTACTTGACATGTTGATTCAGCGCGGGGAAGAGCCTTGGCTACCCTGGCATCAAAAGCGACCACTGCTTCACGTGGCTTGTGAAAGAGGAGCTTGGCACTGCGTCCAGTTTTTGATTGGAGAACGTGGAGATGAGATAAATTTGTGCTACGATGAAAACTTTCCAATTCACCACGCTGTTCTTCATGATGTCAAGTTTGTCGAAAGATTACTGGCAGTGGGGGCTGTAGCTACATCAAGGACAGCGACACAACAAATGACAGTTCTTCATATTCTATTCCTACTTGGAAAAAAGTGAGTGTTATGTTTTCAAAAGAATTATTTATTTAAAGAAATTTTGAATTTGTATTAATGATTACCCATGTGCATCTTGTTAGATCGGCCGATGAAGCCCTAATCGCTACAAAATTACTCCTAGACCATGGGATGAGAGAATTGATAAATGAGCCGGATTCGTTAGGCAATACCGTATTACACACGATAATCGTTAGGTAAGTTGTTTGACAGAAACATTGTGAGGAAACTCTTTTAATTGGCATCATGTATTTTAATTATTCTCAATAGATATGCGTTGGAAGAGTCTCGATTTACATTGTATCAAGAGTATTCGCGATGGAGTAAATACGATGTGTTGAATTTAGTCCGGTTCTTTCTTCAGCAGGGTAATTAAAAATCTAATGAAATTAATCAATATTTATCCGAATTTCAACTTTCAACTTTATTAAATTTTAATAAAAGGTGCAAGACCTAGCATAAACCAACCTGGAAATTCTGCACTTGCCTGCGTCCTACGACATGTAAATGATCTAAACATTGGATTACACAAAACAATTCTAATTTAATCACTTGAAATATTTTGAATGCTCGAGAATAGGTGCGAGACTGGGAGTTTCGATACGAACTTTTGTCTATGCTTCTTCAGGAAGGAGGTAAGTTACGCAATTTTAAATGTTGGAAGAATCTTGTTTTGATATTTGTCTAATTGTACGTAGGTGATCCTAACATAAACGGTCGGGATGGAAGTGTCCCCCTCATGGTTTGCTTAGTCCCATTAATTAATAAGGATCTCTTACACAACTTTACTCACAATATGAAGGTACAAAACAAATCCATTTAAATCAAAAGACGAGTGTTAGTTAATCCGGTACATTTCAGGTCTTTTACTTGAACTGCGTGAGGATTCTTCTGAAGCATGGAGCACAAGTTAACTGCTCTTCCAGAACTAATTTAACTCCCTTACATGTTCTCATGTTTGCAGCTTCAGGTAATTTTTGATTTGTGAAATTATAAACTCAGTAGTGACCTAAACACATCAAAGCAATTTCGTCCAATAATTTATTTCAGAGTATATGGGTCTTATGCAGTCAGAAGAGAAGAAATTAAGCTTCGGTAATAATCAGTTGTACTATTTTAAAACATTTAATTGCTTATTGTAACCTTTTTGTAATGTTTCTAGCATTTATACGGCAGTTACTGGAGGTTCTTTTATCCTGGGGTATGTTTAATCCTACAATTCAGTTGTATTTTAATCTTTTAATGTTTATGATAACTATGTTTGACTTTCTAATATGAGTTATTCATTCTTAATATTTGATTACCTGTTAAAAACTATCTTTGGTTTCAGATCTAAATCCCAACATTGCCCTCGGAGGATCTCGAACCCAACATATATTGTTGTCACTACTCGAGCTGGCCAATCTCGTCCGAAATCCGAGTGACTTGGAATACGTTTATGATCTGACACTAACATTAATTCAGGTAGTGGCCATTCCCAAGAAGATATTTTTTATTGGTTGGATTGAAATACTTGGAAATGTTTCAAACTATTCCGTATGATTAACAATCTCAAAAAAAAGAATGCTAAGGATCTTGACTGATATTACTATAATCACGATCCAGAAGAATCTTGCATTCATATTCCAAGGTTTTTTTTTCTCACAGGGTTTGAACTAATCTTAGATTAATCTATAGCCTTATAAACTCGTTCAAAAAACATGTCGACTACATAAAAGTCTGCAAGTTATTCTACCGTCAAATGTCCGACTATTAATCTGACAGTTGGAGTACTTTTCTTTCACAATCAGCAGAGGTCAAAATCTCTCAATTTATACATCAGCCAGATCAACAAATGAAACTTGAATCCTACGATGTAAACTATCTGTGCATTATTTTTAGCATGGGGCTGACGTAGATATCGATATTACCCTACCCGACATGATCTGTCACAGTCAATCTTCCTTTTTCTTGAAGAAATCATCAAATAAGGTTAGCCTTTCGTAAGAAAACTTAGAAAAGAGACTGCCCTTGAATCCTAATATAAAAAATGGGACGATGAGACTCATAATATCTATATCTTGGATACTATTCCTCAGGTGCTGTACTATTATATCCAGTGGTTGTGTAGAAAGGAGCATTTGCTGCTAGACCCAGAAAAGAAGTTCGCCAAAGTCGTCCATCTATATTACATGTGCATGGAGCACAGGTAAAGTCTCTCGCCAATTCTCATAAATATTATCCACTTTCAAATCATAATCTGAATTCTGAAATACTTGATATTTGAATTCGAAATAGGAATTTGTACAGTTGCTTGAGATTACTCTACACTCAATCAGCAATCGTCCCGGTGAGAACTTCCTTGTGCACTACTCTGAAACAGCTTTATTCAAACCCAAGAACGCTTCTTCAGCAATGTCGAGTCGTTATCTACAGACAGTTGAACCGATCACCTGCGAAATATGCCAATAAATTGCCTCTACCTCCACCTTTAATAAAATATTTACTCTCCTTTGATTAACTGATCAAATGAGTTGTCTCCATTCTATTCTACTTCCATGTTATTGCTAAATCCTTGTAGTAATATTGATAGCTACTTATTGTTGTATGCATATATATGTTGAATAGTCCGTAGACTCGAACAATTTATTAATGCCTAAGGCACGGGAAATTGTGTCAACTACTTCCACTTTTTATTTCCTCCTCCTTGATACCACCATCCTATAATATTGACCCCAAAAAGACCGAGTTGGAAACCTGGATGTTTGAACACATATACTTTTAAAATAAAAGCGACTGACTGTGATGTAACGTTATAAAATACAAGAATCTATAAAATCTTTAAAATCCTTGAAGAACATAATATTCCTGTCCGTATTCAATTCCACCTGCTCTAAAAACCAGATTGACATCTCTTATCGAAATCCTAGCCGAAACTACTTAGCTTATCAATTTGTTTCCCCAAGATGCACCCTCACATACATCTCCAGTAGAACAGGGTGAAATACCCCAGCATCTTTAATGAAAATAGACAAGCCTCGATCATGAAGGAACCCCCGTATATTTATTGAAGATAAATCCAAGGTGACGTCTACCTAGTCAAGGTGTCGCTTTGTCAATAAAAGTAACGTCAAGGGAGTGAATTTCTGGGGCTAAAAGGTCAACTCTTCCCCAGTTAGTCAAAGTCTCAAAGTGAAGATTTAAAATCCATGGATAGGTTGAAGGTACCCAGGGATTTCTTCCTTTCAGGTTGATTCAATTTACGACTTGCCTGACAACCAAGATGGAAATTCCTCGTAGCTCGTACTCATGATGGGAATTTCTGATAAAGTATTCGACTCAAGTAACAAGTTGGATTTGTATCTTTTTGGACAAGGAGAAAGCTTTCTTTCTCTAGTTACTTTCTCTCCCAGTCTTAAAGACTTTCATCACATCCCCCTACTTGTCCGTCCACAAAATAAAAAATCTAGAATCAATTTGAACTACATCTTACCAGTATTCGCGGAAATTGCACTATACTGGGAATGGCACTATTTATAAAAGGGGTATGGCATTATTGATACGGATTAATAATTCTTTGGTCAATAAGTTAAGAAAAAACTTTTCTCATTAAGTTTTTTCCACATATTAGTGGATTCGGCATAAAATAAACATACCACTGAGATACCTACTAACATAGACTCACGTGCATGTTCGGTTCAAGGTCAGTCGATGAGTTGTGTTTCGTTTGAGTATCACGTTCTCCCTGCCGGTATAGAAACTACGATCCAGTGACTACGATCGTCTCCAAAGGTAGCCCAAGCAAAGGCCAACCAAGCCAGTCGGGAAGGTCTGTTCCGAATTCCCTGTCATTCTATCGATCTGCTTTTAATCTACAATAATCCAAAGTACCAGACAAGAATGACAGTATTAGACTAGAAGTAGAGCATCAAATTGGAAGCTTCCAATGGCGTGCGGACATCAAACAATACTATTTCATAATATCATAATCCATATCCCTACCTAACAGCCATATGAAAACACCAGAAACCTAAAAAATGTTGAATAGGTCCAGAAATCATTGAAATTCAGAACGAAATATATTATTGGTTATGCAATCTTCGTTAACTCTTCCCTTGAACATTTTCAGCTTTACAGTTATCCTACGTCTACTTACAACTGATTAGATAGAGTCTCGTAAAATAAACAAAGGGGGTAAATAATCGAAAAGGGGATTCAAGAGGGAGTTACGTCATTCCTTTGATCACACAAAGCTTGTGTGGCATATACTCAAGCTAGCTCCTATACTCCTAGGTCAGTTACTCACTGAAATATTTCTGTAGAACGCAATATTCTGCAATCCAGGCTGGATGAAGGTCAACCGTCAAACCTGTTGTCTCAAGTCTCAGATTGATAATTAAATTATAAAACATTGCATGAATCTTTTATCTGGGAACTATCCGAGGTCTCTTTTAACATTGGGCAGGAATAGTATGGAGTGCACTGCTTTACTCTACCAGGTCCTTTCATATATTCTTGGCCAGAACCTACCTCAAAGAAAACATATAACAATGCAATGCTAATGCAATCGCGCTCCAATCTAGTTCCCTAGTTTAATATTTCTTGTATGGTTTTTTCTAATTCCTGGTGCAAATACAAAAACAAAACCAAATCTCGTTTATCCCTGTCATAAGGCATGTATAATACTTCTTTTCTGCTTTAATTGTAAGATGGATTACAATTATGCTTCATCAACGGAAAAACACTGGACTCCCTTTTTAATCATATCGAGTTTTAGAAGAATAAAATAATTTTATTCAGATTTAGATGTTTAGAAAAAGTATGGTGAATAGAATAGCCGGTAGTGGATAACCCTTTTCTTTGCTCAAAAGTCAAGAGTCGAAACTGTGGGATTATTTGTTGGAATGTTTTTTAAATTTTTTAGGGCTCACACAAGTCATACAATATACAATACTCAATATCGAGATAGATATAAAGTTATAGTAGATTAATTAAACTTAAATATTGTTTTCAGCATTAGGAATAAATATTTTTTACAATCTCTGGTGTCATTCATGAAACTCTAGGCCGTATTACATTCGACGTGAAATGTTATTATATTATTCTCCATTCATTCACAGTGTCTTATTCACAAGCACTTAAAAGTATAAAGCACCTCAGATTTCCACTAACTACTAACTTGGAGAACAAGATGAATAATCTGAGATGTCAAGATTCGAACATAACATTCTCAACTAGATTAAAAAAATATGTTATTATTATCACCAAGGCCAAAATAAATGACATGTATTAAGTTCCGATGAGCAACAACTTGTTATGCAGTTTCCAACTGTATTGTAGTGGAAACCCATTAAACGGGAACTGATCAACAGCATTCGGAGCCTGTTTTCTAATTGTCGTAATTGAGACGATTTTCATGTGTTTATGTTTTTCATAACATATAGTCCTACGATTTTAGACTTACGATCACATGGCAAAAACATTCCTACGTCTCGCCTGTCAATCTTTTCGTACGTGTAGTCTGTGTGTGAGGACGTTTATTATTATTATGACTACGTGGAGACTGTTATTAGTCTAGGCTACATCCTGAAATTAAAACCTATAGCTAATGTTATTACTAACTGATTAAAACGAATGAAACTAATCACAAAGAACCATTGCAATTCTATTCCATCTTCTATTATTATCACCATAATCATGATTCAAATGGATCCAGAATATTTTTTGTAATCATTTTCGTTCTCCCTACTTTACACCACTTACCAATAAGTTAATAACCTATTACTCTAAATGCCATTACTTTTTTGACAATGCAATGGCTTCACAGTAGCCTTGTCACATCTCTGCTATTGAATTTAAAAAATGTACATAGACTCATACACACAAGGGGTAACCGTAGTAGATATGGTATGATAAATGATAGTTACTACACTATCCAGACCACCACCACAACCTGCATATTCATATTATTTTACCCTATCGATATTATTACCTATTGTGTCCAAATTATAATAAATGGATGTATCTGATGTATCTTCTATACAGAGAAGCTATTAGAACTACCATCCACCGATTCCCAAAATCCCTTATTATATAACCAACAGGAGAGGAGGAGAGGCAGAGAGACAATCATTTCAGATTCAACCTTCACGTAATACATTAATACAGAATAGTGAGCATTTATCATTTAAAGAGGTTTCTATACCCAACATTACTTATAAACAATTTAGTCCACTAAAGAAGTGGTGGTATAGAGTACGGCTGGAAATCCCCCACAAAAGAACGGGATCCCCTAAATATGACACAAAGCCTCGCTCAGCAAAACAGTACATGAAGCGCCGAGCGTTTTAACTCTCGAGATATTCCAACATCAACAAATGTCGACATCATTCCTTCATTCTAATAGGCGGAGTCTGTCAATTCAGAGACCAGAATCACTCACCGACTTTAACCACCAAGCCCAACCAATAATACCTTGGCATTACCAATTTACAAACTCTCAAAAGGTGAGCAGAGAGGGATTCATCAACTCTTGAGAGTTTAGATTGAGCCATAGGAGATGACGGATGATCTGATACTAAATATTAAGCCCGAACTAAAATTGCTGTACTATTGAGTCCAACCCACAACTCCAGGGATAACTCTGAGCCTGGAGAATCCCAAAACTCCTTTTCTCTGTATTTACAATCATCATCATCATCATCATCACGAGCACTAAAAATATGGATACTATGAAACGATGATGCAAATCCGATTTTTCTCTCCGGAATTCGGAGGAAATTCGAATGGTGTTGGGATTTAGATTTACCCGTCCCTCGGCCCTAGATTTCCGATTACATACATTACAGTCTGCTGTCTCACCTCCTCACTTGTGATGTGCACGTGCAAAGCATCTTCACACTCCGCCTATCTAATATCCAATAAATCATTCATCGTCACAAAAGAGGCTCAACCCGTTCCCCCCTCCACCCCATACAATTTCCCTAATATTGCGAGCATTCCGTATGTGGTAGATACATTCCACAACAACGTACTACTCCACTATTTCTAAACGTAGCTTTTGCTCAGCTAATTCTTCATTGCAAAAGTAGGCGGCCCAGGCCCTCTCTGTCTTCCGTATTGATACCAGTCATTGGAGACATCCAGATCCATATCCACTACTACTATCCATTCCACAGGCTAAGCTGTGGTGACTAATATCACCTTTATATATAGTATGCTTCATCATATACCATACTGTACACCGAATGGAACTGGAGACCTGGAGAGGAATCAATTCGCTCAAATCAAGCCAATAGAAAAGCCAAAGATGATACTGTCAACTATACGTGAACCCTGGATACGAAACCTATTATCAAAAGCTAATGCCATAAGAAGGAAATGTCCCATTTATTTATTGCAAGCTATACAGACAATCATCGGGATTTTCATCTCTCTGGTGATATGGGTGTGTTTAAAAAAGTAGATAAAAAACTCCATCGTTTATATGCTCATGGGTTGATTTAGCACGGTCCTCTGTGGTTCGTCTTCAGGGGATGGTTATCTTATATAGCAGAGATAATCCACAGAATTTAATATATACACATGCTAATGGTATAAATATCTACACTCTACAGCATTTTAGGCACTGAAATTCCATGAGAGTAGAATACCACCACCACCAGTCAAGTCTTAAAATCTCTATCAATTCACAGATCCTATGCAATGTTTTAGAATGGTCTATCCAGCATCCACTTCGCTTAAAGCTCGAGCTATTAGCCTATACTACAATATTATATTTTATTATATTCCTCAACAAAATTCTATTCCGAGTATTTATAAATACTTGACTAGTACTGAAAAACAGGCTACATAGTAGCCAAACTTTTAAGCAAATTGATAACAAATAAAAAGTACTTTTATATCATATGAGTATGAGTATCTCAAAAAAAAATTTGCATACTTCACATAGAGATAAGTTTCAAATAAAATCTCATCCGTGTATGCATATTGATATCATTTTTTTAGTGACTATAAGTTTTATTTAAAAAAAAAACAAACAAAACAATCCCCTAATGAAAGATTTTTTTTAAATCCAGCTTTCCCTTTCGGAAGTATTTTTAACTCTAAAAACTCACAAGTGCAACTTCATATAGCCCGAGCCAAGTTGATAAAAAATTTCAAGCTTCTTAACCAATTTATAA
>JAQFYM010004735.1:0-14728 GCA_034694785.1 Agrenia bidenticulata
TTATACAACGCTGAGTAACAAATATACATGATCTCTTTTTTTGCGATGTTAATATACATATGGATGCGAAATACTAGGAAGAACATGAAAAGAAATCGATATCGTAGTATAAAACACGCAAATTTTTTGCTTACTGTCATTAAAAACTGAACTTATAACAATAATCATTGAAAACATGCTGGTAATACGCCAACCTTAAAAAATAATGTTTATATGACATAACTTAAAGAAAGGTCTATATGCACTTCTGTCAATATACAAAAATTGCCAAAAGCTTGTTTTTTTTATGTTTTTTTATTTATATATCGATTACATACTATTTATGTCTAAAAAAAAATTATAAAAGTAAGGGATATAATAATAGTTCTTATTTAAAAATGTAGTAAAAAACCAAAAATATGAGTTTTTTGTTTTGACTCGGTTTTTTATACTACGCTTTATTTTTTTTTTTTGTTTTAATGTGTTGAAAAGAGCTGGTATGAATATGCAACTTAAGAATATAGATATTTCAGCACAATTTACAACCAAAAAAATAAGTTGTTTCAGTCCGAATATTTTTCAGTCTTTCAATAAAATATAAAATTACAAAAAATGCAATTTTTTGTGTTGTAAAAAAAATAAAACATTTTACAGGTTTTTACTACATCTAATACCCCTTGCTAAAACTTTTTGTGAGCTTTAATATGCCTAGAAAAAAGAATCAAAAAGTAGTTGAAGACTTTTCTTTTTTTCTTGTGTTCTTAATAAAAGAAAAATGTCTTAACCTGCTTTTAAATACGTCTATAAGCAACTTTAAATGGGCTTATTTGCGCAGATATTCTGCAGCGGATAAAATTTTAAGATGCCTATAAATGATGGTGCGAATAATTTTAGATCGCTTTCGTAAAAGCTGTAAAAAATGAAAAACTTTTTAGTTAATTTGATTTAATAGACATTAAGCTCCGAAAATCATTTTACGTAAAAAACCAGCATTAATAAAAATCCAATCAAAACTACACTCTACAGCCGTGTATTATGATCTACAGGACAGTTTACCATTCTTATGAATAAGATCATGATATGGATCAAATACAAATGCAACAAAACTGTAGATTCAAAAAATCCCAATGAACACGGTCTATTATTTTTATATTAAAAATGTACAGCCCGGCAATTATGCTTTTTTAATTGACATTGCCCCATAGGGTTTGTATCTGTTTTTTAAAGACTTAACACAATACATAAAACCGTACAAAACGCATTTTTTTATAAGTGTTGTATAAATATATTTTTCTATTGGCAATAAACTGCGACATACGCAAAAGACATTAACTAGACAATCTTAAATCTTCATACTATTTAGTTCTATTTCCAAAAAAAAAAAAAAACCTTTGTATATTCTAACGTTTAAGTTTCTGTTGAAGGTTTTTATACGTTACCAATAAGGATTTTATGCAAATAAAATCTGATATGATGTAAAAAAATAGGCAAATAAAACACAAATATGCTAACTAAGAAAGTTTGCAAACTGTGGCAATGCAAAATACTAGTAGTATCTCAATGCCTTTATATATGAAAAAAGCACTGTACATAAAAAAAAGGTATATATATATACTACTGGCATACATATATTACACACGATATTATTCAGTAGCTTGCAAATTCATAAGATTCATATCCAAAACACGAAGAGGTAGGTCCTAAGGAGCATTTCTGCAGGCCATTGTAGACAAAAGCGCATTTTTTGCTTTTTTTTATATAAATTTAACTGTAAAAAATATATTTATTAGAGTTTTTGCAATATGCGATGTACATGTTATTAATTTGCAGTTGTATTAAATTATAATTCATTACTTTTCCAAGGTAAAATTTTAATACAAAAACGCAAAGGCCCTCGTTTTCATGTGTAAATACTAACCGCTGCGTTTGACGCTTTTTAAAGTATCCGTAACAAAATTTAAATGGTACAAGTTATTTTATTTTGCAAATGTTTACATCTTAGATTAAAAAACTTTACATTTTTATATAAACTTATTTTTTTGACAGTCGCTAATTAAACGCGATTTATAATATAATTGTATACTTTCAAGTAATAAATAAACGAATAACAATAAAAAAAAGGCATAATCACATTTTTAAATTAATTTAGAACATTTTTTATATACATGTACTGTAAGCGCATACACAAAAAACAACAACAACAAGGTAAATATTTGCGTTTAAAAGCATCAATCATAATTTTGTGCAAAAATAGCAGAAAATGTAACAAGCAAAAAAACTAAATATAGACAAAATATGAAATAAATTAGAAATTTTTGTAATAAAAAGTAGCAAGAAACAAATACTATCTTTTTTAATACAGAAAAAAGCAATGGATTACCAGAATTCATTCATAAAAAGGATAAAAGAATTTCATTATTTTTTACATTTTTTGTCTTTTTTCGTTTTTTTTTATATTTTACTTTTTTTTTCTTTTCGTTAGTTCGCAACCATGTATACATAGATGATTAGATAATAAACAAATGATTTTCAGATTGTGTAAAGTTGTTTTGTATGTTTATTTGATACGCGATAGAGGTATGCATTGTCCAGGAAATACCTGGCCTGGCTCGCCGCGGGCCGGGTCCGGGCGGGTAGAAAAAAATAAAAAAAGTTCATGTATTTTTTTGAGTTTTACCCCAAAAGCTTTGCGTCGTTTTTAGAATAAATATATTTTAACCAAAAAATCATCTTATTGTCAAATTATCATACTCAAAAAATAGCAGATACTGAACAAAAAAAAATAGGGTAAATCTAATAAAAAAAGCAAATAAACTGCTTTAAATATATAAAAATGCTACGTTTTATTGATTTCTGTATTCTATATATAACAAAAGCGTAAAGTGATACATAAATGAACAATAATCAACATTTCAATGTTTGTGCAAACAACAAAATTAAAAAAAAATATTACAACTACAAACACAGGAATATTTGTAGTTTACGTTCACAATTAGCAAGTAAATGTATATATCTTGTATTTTTTAGGGTTCGTGATAGACAAAACAGCTCTAATTTTTTGTAAAAACATAAAAAAACTTCGAACGTAACAATTCAACTTTTTTGCGCGTGAAAAGAATTCATTAATTACAGTTTTATTAGCGGATATTCATTCTTATTAAAAAATAAAAATTAATTTTATTTTTATATGCGAGCAATAAAAATCTGTAACACTCCTTCTTTTTTCAGGCATCTGAATTTTTTCTTACAAGAATTTTACCCAATAATTTATATTTTTGGTAAGTTTAAACATATAATTAATAAGTAAAACATCCTTTTTTAAGTACAAAAAAAACAACGGTTTGTTTTATTTTTTTGCATAGTTGTTGCTTTACATGCTAGGATTTAAACAAAATAGAAAATGTTGCATCACAGCAAATTTAAAATATTTTTACTTATTTCTGTTTATTTAATATGTGAACTCACAATGATCTATACATATTAGCATTTTTACATATAAAGATTAACTTAAAAGTTAGGGTACACAAAAATGCAGAAAACAGACACACGATGTATACACATAGGATTTTATAATAGACAACTTTTTTTGACCACCATCCGTTTTATTTTTTTTGCAATCATTGTAAGCCAAGAATAAAGTTCACCTGAAAAAAAAGTAGCAAGTTTTGTTACTAAAAAACGTGGTTCTGACGTGTTAAAGCAGAGTAAAAACTGTTTTTAAATATCAGCCGTATACAACCTGTAGAAAAACATTTTAAATGCTTTAAGATATAAATAAGCAGTATGTTGTAGCATTTATTCCATGTATTAGAACGTTAAACTTACAATCACAATTTTTTAAATATTAATATGTATAATTCTAACAAAATACATACATATTTTACTTGTTTAATTACACATTCTCTTCGCAAAAAACACATGTAGAAAAGTTCTGCTAAAAAGTTTTTCATTGATGACTGTTTTTTATATTATTTATTGAGGAAATGTAGGTATAACATATGGTTCCAGAACCAAAAAATTTTTGCGGGTATTTTCGAATATGTACGGACCGGGTAACTTTTGTTGTATACAAAAAACTAGCCGGGCTGAGGCCAAGGTATGGCCGAGAGGTACCAGATTATTAATGACCTTTTAAAAGCAATGTTTTTTTTTGCAAGGTCATAGTAAACTGCACGACTTGGATAGTTGAAATATAACGCGTTTTACTATTTAGCGCGTTTTTTTGTATTATTATTAATATTTTATCTTATTGGGTAATCTGTGATTTATTCAAATCTTTTTACGAAGCTATTAAACATATTCACTTAACGATATAAATTTAAAACTAATAATTTTGTAATAATTTTAGTGAATAAGTTTAAACTTGGCTTTCTATAAGTATATTTCTTTTTTATCTTAGTAGTATTTTTTACGTCCTTTTACATTCCAAAACGTTTTTATTAAAAAAAATTGCCAATAACATTTATTTTTTTACGAATCATTTCTTAAAATGCATTTTAGCAAGAAGTTTTTTTCGCCAACATTAAAAAGCTTTGTTGTAATTTTGGGCATGCTTTCAGCATGTTTTTTACACACTTTTTAGTTTTTAATCTATTTATAAAAAGAAAAAACGAATTTGTAAATTGCGGTACGTTTTAGATTTTAACGTGCTTATTCATTAAGCCGAATGCATACGCAACTATTGAATATGAAACTTTAGAACTACAGGGGTTTTTCTTGCGTGATTTGTGTTGTTTTTTTCCATGAGTTGAATTTTAACCATGAAAATGCATTCTAACGTAAGATGCGCCTTTATTGGCAAAATAAAAGATATTTAAATCAATTTTTAAATGATACACGAAATTCTAAAAAAACATTGTCTTTTGCGGTATATTTTAAATCCAATATTTTCGAAATAAATATAAAAAATATTTTCCGCCTGTTTTTTTTTGCCTTGAACTAGTTTTTTATGTAATTTTGCAGTTTTTTTTTGCGCGTAGTTATAACATAAGTAAACCGCTTACATCTATAGAATTGCATATCTGCTACAAAATAAATATTATACCCCAAAAGCTTGTTTTAGATCTGTTTTTTAAAAGCAGTTTAATTAGTTAGAATTTCATTTTTTTACCATATAAAATTTTATTTTAA
Source organism: Agrenia bidenticulata (assembly GCA_034694785.1). NCBI lineage: Eukaryota > Metazoa > Arthropoda > Collembola > Entomobryomorpha > Isotomidae > Agrenia > Agrenia bidenticulata. The sequence continues at coordinate 5,110 of JAQFYM010004735.1, forward strand.
AAATTTACTTGCTAAATACTATAGCAAAAACTGCTATTTGCAACCTGTTTTAATGTCCCATAATTTGTTTTTTTTTTGCATTAGTCGCGCTTAAAAAAGATTTTTTCTTGCCTAAGCCGCGCTTAAACACTATTTTCTAGTCTCTAAGCCGCGCTAGTTTTTTTTTTTTTTGCCTAAGACGCGCTCAAAAAATCCTTTTTCTTGTATCAAAAAACATGTATCCTCTAGGGTATCCCCTGACTAGTCAGTATCTTATTACTTGGGTATCGGACAATAAACTTTGGGTTATTTCTAAAACGTCTCAGAAAATACGTTAATGCTTTTTCTTTTTTTTAACAGCAACCGGGCATGATAATGCTAAAATAATCGCGATAAAAAACAAAAGAAAAAGATCATTCGTAGTTTTGTATTTAAATAAATATCATAAAAAAATGCAAGATTTTTTAAAACGTATAATCTCTATATATCTGTAAAAATGCAAAAAGTACAAGAAACAACAAGTGGCACGTACCCTTCAATTTTAGTTTATTTTTATATTGTTTTTTAACATTAAAAAGATCATGCAAAAAGATCCCGTAAAGTTCATTAGGGGGTTCAAACCTTAGAAAAAGTATAAAATTTTATACTTCTGTCCTTTATTTTTTTTAGTATTTTTTAACGCAGCAGTTACAATTTTTTTTCCGTTTAGCTTTTCTTCCCCTATTATTTTATATACGACTAGTTTTGTAAAACTTCCGTAATTTTGTAACCTTCAGGAAGTTTAATGGGAAAAATTAAAAGTTTTATGGGATTTTTGGGATATTTTATAATTTTAGAGTTTAGAAAACTTCAAGGGTTAAAGCGACGTCAATAAAGTCTTTTTTAAAAAAATTTTGTTTTTGTAAACCAAGCCAGTATGCATATGCACCTTACTTCATGATATGCTTTTGGTTTAAAATTACAAACACAACATGAAGTAAAAGGAATAAGGTCGCGAGTCTGGCAAACATTTACTATTTGCCATATTAAGTCATCTTCTAATTGTTCTTTTATGCATAAACGCATCAACATATATGGCGACTTATTATTCAGCTTTTTTATCTACAAATAAACTATTTTGGAATCCTTTTCTTTTATGATATATGTTCGAACAAAGCTTACAGATGTCAATGTGCATTTTAATCGGCTAAATTTTCACATTATTGTATGTAAGGCATGCACACAAATACTTATCTTTTTCGCCATATCTATGTGGAAACAAACTATATGAAAAAAAAGAAAAGATACAAACGCAAAAAAAATTTTTTATTTAACAATAAAAAGTGTATATATAAAATAATATGTTTATTTTACAATATATAATTTTTTTTAAAAAAAATATTTTTTTATATGAATTTACTCATAAAATGCTAACAACTAGTTTATAATTACCAATGTGTTTTTTCATTGAGAAGGTGCTTATGAAATAAGAAAGATACGTATAATATTTCATTCAAGCGGGAAATTAGTGTTTCACTGGCCTAAACCATTTTAATTTTTAGTATTAAAGAAAAGGGTAGGAAAAAGTATATAAATTTTTAATTTTTGTATTTTCAATATTTACAAAATTACACGAGGTTTTATAACTTTCTGCTTTAATGTGGAAACTTCAATAAAATTATATCAGCCTTCTGAAATTTATGACCCTATATACGACCAATCCGTTTTTTTTTGTTTTGCCTCCAATTTATACAAGTATAATCAAGCCTCTCTAGATTAGGAGAAATTGACATTTTCTGTTAATCCTTCTAATTTTTTTACCTAAATAATGCTTTATTTCTCATAAAAATTTGAACTTTTTTACTACTTAGATTTTTTAAAAGGGCTTTATAGTATTTGGTACCCTCTCTATAGTAGAAAAAAATATATTAAAACAAATATCCATGTCTTAATAGCTTTCGTGGAGGTATTGCATGTGCTTTTGCCAATACAAATACGGTTGAAAGTGATTTTTTTACAATTGAAGCATACAAAAAGTGAATATAGAAATTCGTTGTCCAATTTGACGGTTGAAGGTTTCTATATAGCAAACAATTCTTGGAATTTACAAATCTTATCATAAATATGTTCTAAGAGATTTTAGGTGCTTTTTTAATCTATTTTTACATATTTCTTCTAATACTCCTAATTTTAGCGTCAAAAATCGCGGATTTCTTCTAAAACCAGCAAAATTAGGAGTTTACAGCGGACCTTCTAATCTAGAGAGGCCTTGTTTTAATGCAAAAAAAAGCTTATAATTTTACATTTGAAAATGGTTATAGAAATGATAAATAAGAATCCAAAGACTTACATAAGTAAGGTTATGCTATATACCCCCTTATATATTTATTCGGAACATTTAAATTAATTTTAGTCACGACAATTACTACATACAAGACAACGAAAACTTTATTGGTATATAATTGCATAAAGAATAAAATAAAACTATTTTTGTGTTTTAAAGTATAGTTTCGCGTGTATTTGATACTGTTCTATGTATATTTAAAAAAAGCACGTCAATTAAAAAGATCTTCTATCATTTAATTTGTATCCATATTTTTTTTCTTCCGTTATTTTGCAATTTTTTAGTTAACCATCTCTTCATATGGACCGTCTTATTAGTTTCTCTACATCTGGACTTTGTTTTATACACACCGACAGATTTTGACCGCATGATAATTGTAAAAAAAAAGTACAAGGATATCAAAAAAATCTACACAAATGTGCTAGTAGTTACAGCAGGCACACGAATAAATAAAAGCAAAAAGTCTTTGTTTATCTTAAGACCTTATACTAATTCGTGTGTAACAGAGGATTGAATAAAAAACCCAATACTGGCAGATCATTTGGTTTTAAAATACATTACATGTACTAATAAGGTATATAAACAAATTTTTGGACTTTTTTTTGACTTTAAACATGTACTGATAGTATTCTGGTCATTTGATAAGTTAAAGAATATTTGAAAAATCTATATATTTATCCGTAGTAAAAAAAGTCGAAATTTGGGTCATGATTTTTACCCTATACCCGACTATTACCTATAAATAAAGCTAAGCAGGTCACACCCTAGAGTATCCTACAATATATTCGAATTTGCTATTATAATAAGTGCTTAAAACTTTTTTAAAATCATCTTTTAAACTAAGAAATAAAAATATGATTGTTTTATTTATACACGAACGCGATTAAAATAGTTTATCCGTAATTTCTGCGTATAATCTTAAAAAAAACGCAAACCCTTAAAAAAAAATCGTTCATAAAAATATTGCCCCCGGGCCCATCCAAACGATAACCCTCCCCTGCCGTATAGACAGGAAATACAACATGCTGAAATTAGATACTATAAAAGGTAATACGCGGCAGGACGAAACCGATTTTAGCGTGTATTGTAGAATTAGATTTTGGTTTTTTATAATTTAAGATCGCATCTTAGTTGTTTTTTTAAATTTTTAGCAATTCAAGGGTTTGAATTTTTTTCATTGTCATCAGAAAACCGTATAAAAAAAAAATTATAGTAAATATAATGCCGATTATTTTATGACCTTGGCAAATGAAATGATTTTTTGATGATTTTTTATATTTTTATATTTTTATATGACTTTAACTACCACTGAAACAGTAAAATATCACTTTAATAACAAAGAATTGTACACATTTAAATCAAATCATGTGCAACTAGGTATTAAACAAGGTAATGTTGCGCTTACCACGTACTAAAATCACATGTTTAAATATAAAAATAGAATAAATACCTTAAATAAAGACAGTTCGTTCAAAATCTTTCCAGGGGGAAAAATAAATAGTCTTAAAACAAAAAAAAGGTGTTTTTTCTTTTTATATGGAATAAGTTTTAACAATTTTTTGCTTTAAGTTTTTTTTAAGAATTTTTATTTGTAAGCAGGACAATTTTTTTTTAAAACCAGAAGGCAGGCGAAAAAAACAGAGGGGGTTAAAAAGTATACCAACCCTATGACGCAAAGGCCTTTATATGTTAATACCATTATGATCATTACGCCCATAATAATGAATGAGATATAAAATTAAGTCTCATATTTTTGCCATGGCATATTAGAAAGCCTCGACTTCAACTTACATAGTACTTTAAATTTACTTAACTGAAAAATTGCAGATTTATTGCGATTTTATAGAACCTACAAAAAACGATTTTAATAAGGCTAAAAATCTACTTATGAAATAATTATTAAGTATACTCGCATACTATCGCATATATTTTTATAAATTTATTGCATTTTTTTATAACAAATGAGAGTTGAATGTAATACAATTGTTTTATAGTACAGGCAAACCTCGATTATCCGGTAGGGTCGGGACCGAAAAGAAAAATTTAAATACGATAATCGAAATACCGGTTAATAGAAGTTTTTCATGTAAAATGTAAAAAATGTGCAATAACTTTATAAACTCACAAAATCTTTATTTTCACTACCTTTGCAGTTATATAGAACATGGAACTGGTTTTTTGTTAGTTATAATCCTCGCAATCTGCTTTGTGTTTTTTTTTTATTTTGGTTTAAAAAGATGTATTAAGTGTACTATATATGTAATATTTCCATTTTTTTGGCTTTCATTATTTTATTAAATTTTAATATAATATGTCTGGCAAAAATATTTAAACAAAATATGCATTATAATGTACCACTGCCATAAAAAAAACATATTTTACATTTTGAAAAATTTTATATTCATTTAATCAGCAATTGTATAATTTTTTTTGCCTTAAAAAAGAGGTATAAAAATTTCAAAAAATCTACCGGTTAATAGAGGTTCCGGATAATCGAGGTCCTGCATAATCGAGGTTCGACTGTAATATACATATTTTAACAGATAAAGCTTGCCTATTTACTATTGTTCTTTTGTTGCTATGTGACTTTTTAAATATTTATAAAGCTTAGGTTATCACTTCGAAAGGCATATATTCTAGATGCATATTCTGGTTTGCAATCCTGAAAACTTTTTATCAACTCTAGAAGTATATTTTTTATCGGTTCTTCTAATTTCACTTCCCATGCTTTCGAAGAAAGATATTGCAGATCTTTAACAGGCCTTGCCGGCAGATTATATTGCTTCGGTACCATACTATATATATTCTTTTTACATATCGTGTTTACATATGTATTTATATCGTCTTTCAAAATAGAATTTCTAAAAAAGGCAAGATTTGAACTGATGCTTTTCATTAGATATGCTTTTATATTTTCCATTTTATAGAATGGATTTACTGGCAGTATATTAATAAGATCATAATTATCTAAAAATGTTATAATATGCCGCTTTAAAACATGATCAAATGTAAAACCGCACCCCATGCTATCTTTCCAATCAGATGCTACAACTACCTCCTTAGTACAAAAGAAAATGTGCTTTGTATCGCCAATGTTAATTGAAATTTGAAGGTTATTGTGACTATCCTTCTTCTTAAAATTTGAACCCTCTAATTGAATCACAGCATCTTGTATATTTTTAGTTACATCACATATTTTTGAATTTAATGTTATTGTTTGTAACAACGAAAAAAAAAATTAGGATTATAATTTCGATTATCAGTTGAAAAAGGCAAAAGCTCAATTTCTTTTGTGATCTCATCATAGCAAGATTGATTAAATATGTGACTAGTGTTCTTAAATTCAAATCCACGTATTTCAATAATAATTTTTTGGTTACTAATATCAAGTGAATATATCAGGGAAATAATTTTGTTGCAAATATATCTATTGTATTCATTATACTCAGATGCTGAAATAATAGTAATTGTTTCTCTTTTAACTGGATTCAATATTGAGAGCCTTTTTTGTGCAAATTCAATAAAGCAATCAATTTTTTCTAAATAATTCACATTTCTGTTTAAGGCTACAATCATATAAGATATAAAATTAATCAGATTCCTGACTAAACGCTTTGGGCTTGCTAAAACATTATTTTTCACATTTAACTGGGCTAAATCTCTTTTTTCAATCAGCTCAAGGTCTTGCAGTTCTTGTATAGTAAAGTCAACCCTGTCATTATGAGGAATTTTATCACGGTCTAAGAAAATAAACGATAGGGTTTCGTCCTTATTTATCGTACAATATCCTGCTATAGTAATATAATTGAAAATCTTAGCATATTGCTTAGTTCGTCTTATAATATGCTCTGAAAATATGCTTATAATTATCATTTCGAATTTTCTAATCGACCAAAAATCAACACAATTAGTTTTTATATATTTCTTTCGTTTAAATTCAACACACTGAAAATTAATGGGTTTCAAATTTACCATCTCGTTTTCGACCCTCTCAAATTCCCCCGACTCATATTCTTCACAGCCATATTTTTCGTCTATAAAACCACCAATTCGCAAGATAAAATTACTTTTAAAGTCCAAAACATCTCTTTTTTGTATAAAATGAAAAATTTCAGGAACTTTAGTGTGCGCTATTTCACTATTATGTATCCAGCGGTCAAAATGTAGTTCGTTATACACTAGAACGCATCTATTTATAGAGTATTTTCGACCTAACCTACTATAATCACCATCTGCATTAACTATAAACCTATAATCGTATTGTTTTAAATGTTGGTTTTTCCTGAGACCACAATAATATTTTCTGTCCATAATATTCATTTCATCGCTAATAAATTGACAAAAAGATTCATTAATATTTTTTTCTATATCATTGGAAATATAAGCAGCCAGATCCGAACTATTTAAATAGAACTGTGATTCATATATTTCCCCTTTTATATCGCTAATTCCAATAACAAAGAAACCCGTAAATAGCGTATAAATTTCATCCCTATTACATTAAGAACATCCAAAATAATATTATAAAAGGCAATATCACTTTTACGAAGTAAAATAATCCCCGAAAGCAATGTCACTGCTTTTTTATCAAATCCCTGTTTCAATATTCTTTCAATATTTTCAAGTCTACTTAATAATTTGTGAGAAGAATATTCATCATCTGTATTTAAAGTAGCTTTTATTACATCCACATAATATTTATTGCCTTGAATACAATAATTACTTTCGTCGAGTGCGAATTTTTTCAAAAGCTCTACAATTTTCCCGTAGTATAAGAAATCATCATTACGGTTCATAACAAAACTAATTACATAAACTTCATCATCAGTGCAGTATTTCATAAAATTTTTAATTGAGCCAAGGTCAAACTTACGCCATATCCTATTAAAAGTATTTTGACTATAAAAAATATAATTGGCTATAATATCAGATGAAGTTTCAGTTTCGATATAGTGTGAATTGAGAACACTGTTTACTTACAGAGTTAACAGCTTTTGAATATTTTTAAATGTTTCTTCGTTCGTAGATAAGCTGCAGCTTCTGCTGGAATAACTGTAATGCATGTAAAATATTAGAAACATATATTTTCTATTAATATATTACATTATCATTTTGTTTAAACTTTTGAATTATTATGATATTTATTTAATATTTATTTATAAGCTTTTTATTAATCAATAAAATGATTAAAGGCGTGTCCAGAAAAGTTATTATAATCAATTTATATTTTGTCAAAAAGAAATAACATTGCTTTTTTGTAATTTCAAATATTTTATGTCAATTTTTTCATCAAAAATTGACATAAAATGATTTTTTTTTCTATTGAATGCAAATTCCCGCCATCGAACAAGATCTTAAATTTTATAGCATCAAAATTTATTATAATGATAATATTGACATGGTAAATAATTATAATTAATTTTAATTTTATCAAAAGTAATTTTGACAAAACATTCTGTAGCAAATGCCAAAAAAAACTATTCATACTAATTCAATTTACTAAATAAAATCATCCGTTAAATTTCATGTTGAAATAAGATATGTGTTAAAAATATCGTGGAGTATTAAAATGCCGAAAACAATTCCGCCGAAAATCATTTGGATCAGTCCTATCGCCGAAAAATTACAAATTAAAATAAACATAATAAAAAAAATCAATGTTTTCGATTAACTTGATTATGGAATAAAAATATATCAAGTAAACATTATAATCAATTATATATATCTAACCGTTAAAATTAAACAATTAATTCAACTTTGTGAACTGTATACCGTTTTACTGTCCAGCATGAATTAAGAAAAATGTAAGTATTTTTAACTGCAGCATAACACAACCACATGCGTCATGTAGTTAAGTTTATAAAAATACAACTTATACTGTATCCACAACAATTCTACATAACTCCCTTACCTAAACAGCTAAAAAAAATATTATCGAAGCTTCCATACAACTATTCCATTTTTATAATTGGAAACGTTCATATATTTTTTCAGATTTCTTCGTTCAATTTTGTGCTAAAATAAAAATCTAAAGCAGAAATACTGCCATTTCTTAACCCTTTAGAAAGTTAGGGGCAAATTTAAAATATTTGAAGTTGAAAAAAATTAAATTTTCAAAAAAAAAATATTTGTAAATTTTTCTAAATTTATCGTTAAAATCGCCACAGCTCAATTTAAATTTTTTCCATGACACATATATGTGTCAAGCCCCAAATTAAGTTTGTCAAATATATGTGTCATGGCCAAAAAAAAAGACACATATATGTGTCAAAACTTTTTAAAGGGTTAATATTACTTTTTTTATTTTTGAGCCAAAAATTTCTTTTTTTTCTATAACATATAGTAACTTCATATTTTTGAGATATTACGTATATGTAATATTTGAAACCTTCTTCTCAAACTTTTACTAAATACCTAAAATGCTGACTGTGCTTATGAAGTATGTTTTAGGGAAATTTATTATTCAAAAGAAAATACAAATGTATTAATGTATTTAAATAAAATGTAAGATTATTTATGAAATAATCGCAATTTTAATTTATTACAATTATTAAATCAAAAATAATCGTTTTCGGCGAGATAATTTATGGCATTTTGGCATTTTGGCACTGAACCAAAAAATATATAGAATTTTTGATTTAATTTTGTCAAAAATGATTTTTTATTTGAATATAATCATTTTGATGATTTTATCAAAATAATCTAGACACGCCTTAAATTAATTTATAATTCTTTAATATCAATTATGATCCCTCTTTAAACACACAAAAGAGTTTCCGCTTACTTGTTCATCCACTTAAATATCTGAAAATACATCTAAATAGGAAACTTACTTCTTTTCTGAGTAGTCCCCACCAGTCACTTAGCCAAACTTTGGGCTGATTGCAAAAGAGAGTATTACTACACTTTGGACCCCCATAAGCTTTTTGGAACCAATCAAGCTTGGAGGTAGGAGTCGGATTTTTCTGTGATTTGAGAATTATATAGATCAAAATGTCATCGTGTTTAGGGCTTAACTCAAAGCCGATTTTTTATCTTAATAAAGTTACTAAAAAAATGCGCACCTTTGCTTTGCTCGATACAATTTCTCTTATTCTAATTTTATTAGATTTTCAGTGATAAATCACGGAGAAATCCACCCCTGCTTAGAGGTATGAAATTAAAACAAAATTAAAAGATAAAATTCAAAAATGCATACGTATAGTCTCGATAATAAGGCCAGGGTAAAATAAATTCTGGCAATTTTTTCGAGACATTTCTTAAAATAATATACCCCCTACATTGGTATAATTTATCTATAACTGGCCTTTTTATCGA
>JAQFYM010004736.1:0-14724 GCA_034694785.1 Agrenia bidenticulata
AGGTAAAAAATAGCAAAGATATAAACTTTAATGCATTTCTTGCGAACGCTATAAACTATTGAAAACGTTTTTTTGGTACATTTCACAAGCATGGTCTACAAAATAACATATTTAAAAGATGAAGATCCAGTAACCATACCTTAAAGTAAAACTCACGACAAGATTAAAAAACCATGAATACACTTTATGATTATTTAGACTTGCTTATATTGTTATTTTCGATATTCTTGTCTGTATGACCTATCATTTATAAGTATTTTTTTATAAGATCTTGCAACAGAAAGTATTTTAAAAAGTTTAAAGCTAAAAAAAAACCCAATGGTTCTCTCAAAAACTATGGCATAACTGCTGTCCATATTAAAGAAGATATTACTTTAAACTAAAGTATAGTTTACCGTAGATAATTTTGTAAACTATTGGATTTTAATATAAAACATCAAAAAAAAAGAATAAAAAATTTTTTTATACCGCTTATTATACTATAACAAAAAAATGGTTCCAACTGGTGATTTTTGGCAAGAATATTTTCCCAAAAACTTACAATTTTATGGCAACGCTGATTAATACCCTCATATATGACCCAAGAAAGACAGAATCGACATCACACGCCAAATGACAAAGAAATGGAAGCAGATTACACAGCAATTAAAAATGAAGATATGAAAGTAAGTAGAGGAACGCAATATCAATCATTTGAGGAGATTGAAATAAGTGAATTTCGAATGCCCACGAAAACGCCCTACAAACAGAATATAAGAAGAATAATCGTGGTTAAATAATTGGAAATAAAATAACGAAGCAGCATAAAATTAAAACTAAAGAGAAATCAATCAAATAAAAACAAAATGGAAGTTTTCATTGAATTAAAACAAAGCAGAAATAGAAATAAGATCGATTAAAAAAAAATAAAACATAGCTCAATGTACAAACAAAATGTCCATAAAAGAAAATGAAAAACAAAGCCCCAAATAGAACACAAACATATAGATTATTAAAATAGTAAAAGACCAGTTAAGCCCACCTTCTTAAATTGGGGTAAAAAATAAAGCCCTAATGGAGGGAAGGCGTTTCAAAACTGGTAAAAACAAAACGAAATAAATAAATAAAGATACCAACAAATATATACTTAACAGACTCGAACCTTAACCACAGCCCTATCCCCTAACCATAGCCTCTTGTCATATTGAACCACTCCTAAGCAACAATTCTGAAAGGACTAATCTAGAGGATGGAGGGGTTAGGGTTAGAGATAGAGATGAAGGAAGGTTCATTATTTATATAAAAACAATGTTTATTATAAGTTTTAGTTTTTGATCGTATCCCCATTTTCAATTTTGGGCCCTTCGGTAGGGACATTTTTTTGTCTGCTCCAATTTAAGGGGGGGTTAACTGGTCTTTTACCGTAAAATTTGCGAATTTTAGTTTACGAATAATAGTATATATAAACAAACTAGGAACAAGTTATACATAATCTAATATAAATTTACAAAAAGAAAAATAAAAATAAAAACAAAATAAAAGAAAACCATTATAAATAAAAAATAAAATTTTTATAAGACTTCTATACCAGGGCACCGCAACGGTGCTCGGTGGAATACTAGAATTTGAAATAGTCACATAAATAAATTGACTTACTCGAATTCAATTATAATGGCAAGTATCTAGTAACGACATACTTTAATTTATATAGGTTTCACCTATGCGGATGTCTTTTATATTATGCTAATTATTTTTTTTATGCCCCCACCGAGCCCATTTGCGAGGCCCTGTTCTATACCAGTTGAAATGCAAAATAGTGAATAAATCATTTTAATCTACATATAGCATATATGCAATTCACAATATATTCAATGTTGACACAAAAAATATGGTTTTTTTTTACAATTGATAATGAAATATAAAAATTATATTTTATTTTCTTTTGTTTTTCATTAAACCGCCTAATTCTCTTGATTTTTGGCCTTCCCTTTTTGCTTACTTTACTAGGTGGAAAAGTTCAACAGTTTCAAGATTAATAAAAGTAAAAGGGTTGACATTCTAATTATACGAGCTCATCAAATTATTAACTGTATATATTTTGTTAATATAGTCATAGATACTATACTTTTCATTTTTGACTGCTGCCATTAAATGGCTACACGGGAAATTATGTTGATATGAATATTAGCAGGTACAATTTTTCTCTATAAGATTTACTATGTAGTTTTTATCTACAAGAAATTTATCGCAAGAAGATCTATGAATTTCATGGTTTTTAGCGAGTTCTTGATTTTTATATAAAGAACACGAATATATGGTGTATATTTTTCTTTGCATTTTTGAAACACTAACTGTCTGTTGCAAATATGATCCATGGTTTAAAAATATGTATTTCATGTATAAGAGTTACTAGAGGTTTTTTGCGACATCCAATTAGTTTGTTATTCATAGATTCAGCTGCATTTTTTGTTATTTTATTTTATGTTGGCTACCGGAAATAAGAAATTTGCCCAGTATTTTATGTTTGCCTTTGTAAAAAAGTCATAAAAATCACGGTTTTGCCGCTCTAATGTTTTCATCTGTTTTAAAATAGATTTTATTATATGTATCGTACTAATTCCCAAAATATAATGCTTAATTTTGAATTGCGAAATTCTGACATAATTTTATCGGACATGTGTTTACCGCAAATATATGGGCTTGAATCTGGAAGAATTATATCTATTGATTTCAAGTGTTCCTTTATCACGATCACTGCATATCACAAACTCTTTTTTATTACAATCTAATTTGGTTTTTAGATTATTTAGAAAATCAGACCAGGTTTAAAACTTTCGCTTGTGCAAAAATAGTATCCAACTAGAAATATTTATCATCTGTATCCTGTGATACACATGTAAATATTTTGAGCCCGATTCATTCTTTATAAAACTTTTTATCTAGAAACAGCATTTTTCTGTTTTGTCTACACATTCTGAGGAGGCTGTAAATAATATGCATATTAAAAACATACTCGTTATTCAATTTTTTTAACAGAAAATTACCCAAAGAATTTATACGTAAAGCCAAGGATAAAAGTAAACCAAATCGGTTGTTCGTGCACAGTTCTCCGTTTTTTCATGTTTTTTAAGGGCTTTATGTGCAGCGGACAATATTAGCTTTTTGTTGCAAAACTTATTGCAAATTGTTACTATGCCAGGAGCTGACATACTGGTATCAGCCTACGTCGAATTAAATATATAATTAGTCATTTTTTTTGAATACCTGTAGGAGCTGTTTCGCATTTGTGCTTCTAGTTATATCTTGAAACAATTATACCACTATCTTTTTTAATGACAGCGCTCCCTACCTTATATGCACATTTTTCTTGGCATTCAAACCGCACTCTACCCGTGTTTTTTTTTTAATTTTAATGCATTTATTATTCTTAAAATTTATCTCTTTCATTCTTATTTCAAACTCCTCAAATGATTGAAATTGCGTTCCTCTGCTTACTTCCATATCTGCATTTTTTAGTGCTGTGTAATCAGCTTCCATTTCTTAGTCATTTGGCGTGTAAAGTCAATTCCGTCTTTATAGGGTCATATATGAGGATATTAATTGTAATTATTTATAAAAAGAGGGCATTAATTGAAATTTAGGGTAAAAAGAAGGTATTAATAAAATACACCCATAATAAAAAATATCATTCCAAACAAAAATTAGAATCAGTAAAATATTTGATAATCCTAAAAGTAATTCACAAAACTAATTTGATTCTTTAGCTTTTGCTAGCATATATGCTAATCCTTGCGTTTGATTTCAGTAGAAGAAAAATACTTTGTTTTTTAGTTCTTTTAATTTTGCTTGCCTATTTATGCACATAGTTTGTGTTTGCATTAGTTTACGTCATCAGAAATAAAAAATAACTTGCACTTTTCGTAGATTAATGATGGTCATATAAATTTTTTGAGGAAGGGGGCTTAAAATATGGAATATATATGAAAAGAGGCTTCCCTTATAATATCAATATCATGTATGACCATAATGGCATACGGCCATTACCGTTACGGAACCCCTGATATGGATATATAGTAATAAAACAATATGCTTATTTACTCTCATTTAATTATATTTTTTTATAACATATTAAATTGATATATATATCGACGTTCATAACGACTGGCCAAATAAATAAAAATTAAAGAAAACATCCACTAGTGCTTGTTATAGGCTACTCCTAGTTTCTTTCATCTTCTGTTTCAAAATGTGTATACGTTCATCCACAAGCTATATTTATTGTTACCGGGAATACACGTTGCATGGTATTGTGTCATGTATAATTATTCTTAACGTATAAATGTTTCTCTCACAACATCTCATAACTGTAAATTTGTATTTTTGTTGGGTTAAATAAAAAGAAAAATTGTTGTCAATTATTAATTATTTAACATTTTCACGCACAAGGGCTAAAAACAAACATCAGTATGACTTTACGAGCAAAATCGTTGCAAAAAAATTCCGAATTTTCTATACTTAGGTAACCCTTTTTCCATTAGAAAAATATAAAAAATCAATATTTGTGGACACTGTAAACACAGAAAAAAATCTAAAGGAAATTTGCGGTACATTCTATCTAATATAAGAAAATGTGATTTATATTATGATAAGTGTTATCGAGATTGTAATTGTTCTCTGTCATAATTTCGGCGAGAAGTAGCAACATAAAGACAGACACGTAATATTATAAATAGGGGGCATTTATAAATGCATTTTTAAAAAGCAAAAAAATGCATTTAAAAGCAAAAAAATGCATTTATAAGCAAAAAAATGCATTTATGAAAATTCATTTAAAAGCAAAAAAATGCATTTATAAGCAAAAAAATGCATTTATGAAAATTCATTCAGAAAATAAAATGAAAAAGTATTTAACTCTTATAGAGATGATCCCGTAAAAATGCTTTTTTGCTTAAATCCCATCAAAACCATTTTAAAACACATATTTTTTAAAAATAAAACTTTTTGCAAAAATTTTCGATTTTTTAATTGTTTGAAAAATAAAAAACGACAAAAAGGTAAATTATTCATTCATACTATTTTTGTAAAAAAAAACAAATTTTTTTTTTTTTTATTTTTCCTATTTATCTATGAATATATATTTTTTGTTTACGCCGTTTGCGTACCATTTTATTTTTTTTTTCATACGGCTTTTTACGTATTCACTAAAAAAAATCTTGTCTTTTTTGTATTTGAATAAGAGTTAATTTGTCAACTTACCTTTATTTTTTGTTGTTGAAAGCAACACCATGAACTTTACTTTGTTATTATATGCAGTACAGACTTTTCCATTTTTCACTATACAAATGCATTAAAAATATGCATTACTAGTACAAAAAATGCTTTTTTGGCTAAAAACATGCATTAATACCCGAAAAACTGCATTTAAATGTTACTAATTATATTAAAGGTCCGATATCTTTATAAAGACATGACTTGAAATGGAACATAATTGGAAATTTTTTTTTGGTACTATTTCTATGTACAATAAATGTAAAATACGTATCAGAAAAGAGAAATAATTTCTTTTTGTATTTGTTTCAACGATTCCAGATATATTTTTTTGGAAATTATTGTGTTCTTATTATATTTAGCTGTTTTTCTTGTGTTTTTTTCGTTATTAGATTTTATAAGCAATGATATAATTTATGTTTGCTTATTAGAATTTTTATTTTGATTTAACCAGTGATTATCAATTAAATATTGTTTATTTATTTTTTTTTGTTTGAAAAAATAAATACATTGTATTTTAAAAAACACATTTTAAAAAAAAATATAAAAAAGTGTAGTTTTTTCATAATTTTACTTTTAAATTTTAGTTTTCCTTTTCATTTTTAAACGCCTGTAGGCTTTTAGCTGACCGAAGGTATCGATTGCATTTAAAAAACAAAATACATCACGTGTTTTATCAAGTAATCGCATTCGTCTATTTGTCAATACTTAACCGGCTGCACTACATAATCTTTCACATACATTACTTGTTTGACAAATACAGCTTACGTCTAGATAATTGCTTTTTATTTGTTCGTTAATCTTGCAGTTTTTTGCAATTTAATTCTTTCTGCAATTTTCATATTTTTTAAACTATCACTTTGTCCGGCTTCCCCCTCATTTTCGATTTTTCTAAATATTATGCATTTGCTTTTTTTTAAGTTCTGTCATCTCGTGTTCTAATCCTGCAGAAATTTTTACTATACCATTCTCAAAATTTTAGCTAATATTTTTTTAGCCTCTGGTAAAAGAAATTTTCTATTCCTGTATATTGATTTTTAACTTCAGTAAAAGGATCCCTACAATGCTCTATGTTACTATGTTCAAATTGTAGATCTTTGGGCACAGAATCTAAATCGTCCATCATAACAAACTTTATATGTACTTTTTTATCTTCTTTACGAGTAAGAAGCATGTCATATAACTCGCAAACGCCGTCTGCGTTTTAATGCATATTTATTAGAATGTTTCTTTTTACAGTGGTGTGAACTGAGCTCCTTTATGTTTTATTACACAACTATGCAAAAGAAGGGCATTTTTCTAAAGTTCCTAGATAACTTTAGTGTTTTATACTTTGCCATAATCTCATTAAGTATTGCTACTAGTAAATCAAAGCTATTATTTTTAAGAAGTTGTAATTTGCAAGATTTAACCAATGACTACAACATCCAATCATTATATTACTGAGTATTCTAGCTAATGTTTTTTACGCTACAGTTGTCACAAACAATAAACATAACATTATCCACCGTTTTTTCATATTCTTCTAAACTCTAACTTATAAAATCTGCACTAGTTGACGGCTGTAAAATTATCTTCTGTAAAAATATCGAACTTTAGTAATATTTGTTTTTTTGTCCCTGGTATTTTTGCAAAAATTACATTATAGTGTTTACATTGCTAGTTCCAGCTATCGAGTACAATCGCAAACTTTTTATACAAACTCTTGTGTTTTCTTCATTTCAGTTTGATCACTTATTTTGTACATATATTTTTATAACGTGTTGATTGAAATGTAATCAAGTTTTGCATTTTTTCTTGTGTGTAAAGGATTAATAAATTCAAATGGTAAGTTCTTTGATTAACCCCAATTTATCCATGCACATGTATCAGCGGCTTTCTATTCTGTTTTTGAACAACAAACCTTCCTTATATCTTGCTTTTTTTATACGCCCTTTGTAATCGCTTCGTACTGTTCTTTATGCTTGTTTTTTATATGATAAAGTAGAGTTGTATTCCCTGAAATACTTATATCGGCTGGCCGCTTCCTACCATTTTACATGTTTTTTTTACTAGTACTCTTTAAAAGAAAATCGACAATGTCTTTGTTGTTTAATATACAAAGTAACTAAAGTTACACTTTCAAAGTTTAAAGAGAAATTCCACTATTTAAAAGAAAAATAAATTTAGACAATTTTTTTTTGCAACGTATAAAAACTGAATTTTTATCCGCTTTTTTTTAATTGATAATTTTGACGTTATTTTTAAAATCTATTTTTATATTTTTCGTTTTATCATATTCTATTGATAGTCGAATCAAAAAAAAATAATATTAATTTATATTTTATGAATAAAAAAAATATATTGGTTTTGATTTTTTTCAATATCTTGACTGAACGCTATATTTTTTTGCATCACTGGTTGCAAGTGTTTAATAGGTAGTTTGTGTTGTTTTTGCGCATTACCAGCGGGGGCGGATTTAGGGGGGTGCCCTGGGGGCACGGGGACCAGGGCCCGCGGCTTAGGGGACTTAAAACTTATTTTAAGACTTATTTTAGATTATAAAAAAATAGAGAACTAGTTTATGCAAGTACAATAAATTGTACTTTCGTACAAAAAAAGATTTTTTTAAACAGCATCGTAATTTATTTAGTGTTTTTTTATGTCATTATAAAAGCAAATTTAAAAAATTTTTACAATCAATAAGCAATATTTTTCAATGAACCGTTTTTTTATTTAACTTGTATAGTAAAAAAATTTACAGCGTGTCTGGTTTGGTCAAAAACAGTTTTTCAACATACAGTTGTTGACGAAAAACTGTTTTTATATCAATTTAGGCAAAATGTTTTTTTTTTCACTGTTAAAAAATGTCAGGACATGTTTAGACAATATAAAAGTAACTTTGCTGACAAAGTTTTAACAACTGTTTTTGTGTCATGAAATGTTTGTCAAAAAACTTTGTTTGACCAAATTTGACACACCCTTATATTTAATTATTATCAATGTAAAATATAGAAATAAGAAAATTGCGATACTTCTCTTGACTTCTTTTTTTTTATACACATATTTTTAAATCATCCACAATTACGACGAACAAAAAAAAACTTAAAAAAATTAATGTTTACTGTTTTTTTAAAAACTGCATGGATAAGATTTTGTTTGGTATACACTACTGTAAAATAAAAAGGTATGTTTTACTGTTTGTATTTAGTAGAAGCGACTTGGTTGCTGTGTATTCGTGCACGAATGCACACTATAATTATACATTCCATGTTTACTTCTTCGCATTTAGCAAAATATAATACAGATAATTCATACGTTTTTTGCGTCTTCTACACGGTGTTATTAGCTAAAATTAAGAAATTTTTTTTCATGACAGTTAAAATTGGGCTTTAAAAAATGCTTTATCTTTGTAGATAATCTTTAAAAATAAATGATAAAAATGTGTTCGTCGCAAGTTGTTTTTCTTTTCTTTTGTTGCAAATTGTTATTGTTTAGTGAACTATGTATTTATAAAACTAAAAATTTAATGCTTTATTTTGTATTTTTATAGACGAAATTGCGTCCTCGTGTTTTGAAACTTTTTACTGTGGGGTAAGTTTTGAGAATTGAGTAGTAAACGTGTCGTTATATATGTTTTTATTCTATGTATTAATAGATTACTTTAGTATAGACAAAACAGCAAATATAACGTGTTGGAATTATGTTTACAAAAACGGAAATTGTTCTAAAATGTACATAAATTTACCAAGTAGTAGGAATCTCTACAATTATTTGCAGCCAAAATTGTTATCAACTATAATTTTTCTTGATTAAAACCTACTATTCTTTGGATTCTATAAATTCTTTTTAACAGGATTATGTTTTTTACATGCAAAAAATATAATGAATATACGCCAAAAAACATGAATTTTTTTATGCTGATTTTATAAAGCTCAAACTATACATACAGATAGTAGCATAAACAAAAAAGCAAATTTTGTTAGATCACTGTCTACTACTAAAAAAATTGCTAATATAAAAAAGATACCACAATAAAAAATGTGCCCCCGGGGCCTTTTAATGTAAATCCGCCCCTGATTACTAGTCTTTGTAGACAATCGCTACAAAAAAAACTTGCGTTTACATACTGCATCACGACAATAACTGCGTTTTGTACAATTTAACATTGCAAGAAAGTAGTTACGCCAATATAACAACTGTGTCTTTTTATGAAAAAACAACCCCGTGTCTTTATTGCAAATACTGACCTGTATTCAAAAAATGGCTTTTGGATGTTATACACTTTTTCACCGTTTTTATCTCTATTATCTTCTTCTATTTTTTCTTTGCTTAGTCGTTTTTTTTTTGTTTTAATCGTTTAAAATAGTCGTTAAACTTTTTTAAATCTACTACTTTACATTTTTTTGCATGTAACAAATAATGTCCTCGTATGTGGACAAAAAGCTTTTAAAAGTACATAGCAGGTTTAACTCTTGCTATCACGTTTGTATTTTATTGCCGAATATTAATCTGAGGGCACTAGAAGGAGACAGGTCAGTAGTTTAAGGGTGATAATCCTGACATGGTTATGGAAATCTTTTTATCGGAAAATACTATACCGTTTTGTATTTTTACTGGCCATGTGATGCGCTGGAATCTTTATAATTTGTTTATACCATTAAAACGTAAAATCAACGCAACCGCAAAACAACTCAAGCCGTTGCAAAAAATACTTTACAAGTGTTTAAAAAGATTTTATATATAAAACGACGCATACCTAGAATCAATAAGACAAGTCAACACTTGGCAGCGAAAAAAAAGAAAAAACTGTACTTTCGTTGTCGAACTCTACTAGTTAAAAAAGATACCATTTTAAGTTTCGTGTAACTACATACTGTTTGTGTACTGTATCCATTGCATCGGGTTTTATCTGTATACAGCCTTTTTACATAACTTATTTTTTTTTAAATGTAAAACTTCTTAATGTGTATTCTTCATCAAGATATGCTAATCCCTTTGCTTGTTGAGAACCGTTAGCATAATTTAAACGTAAATAAATGCTATGCTAAAAAGTTATTACATATTATCTGTATTGTTTTCTACGCAAAAAAAACATTTCAAACGCAAAAAAAAAAATGAGAAAATTAGGCTGTTTTTTTTTGGTTTGGGCAAAGATTTTTTTGTTTTGGAAAAAGGTTATTTTGTTTTCGAAAAAGATGTGTAGGTCCTTTAAAGGTTGTTTTGATTTATAACAAATGTTTATGATTTGTAAAATGATTGCTGCGATTCGGTACAGAATTTTTTCCATTGCATAAGGGGTTTTTCTGATTTGAAAAAGGTTATTTGGACTCGAAAAAAGTATATACTTAGTCCTTTGTAATGTATAAGCATCTACAACCTTTATGCATAGTGCTAGGGTCTTTTTTCTTTTTAATATTTTCTTTTTTTATATTTTAAATTTTCCGGTAAAAACTCACATAATACTTGAAGTCTTGAACTAAACAAAGAGCGTGTTTATTACTTTTTTCAGTTTGCTTTTACAATATTATCCAATTAATGTACACTTTCAGGATGTTTCTGCACTTTTAGTTTGCCATATTAGGCTATTAAAACTATCAAGTGGAACGGTGAAAAACGTGCAGATATCGCAGAGTGGTATATGCAGTGTTGAAAGGGTACAATAAAATATTAAACCGCAGGTAACAATGAGACAACGGAAAACAGCGGGAAACAAAAGAATAACGGATGATTTGCAGTAATAGTGATTTTTTTTGTTTAATGTAAATATAACAGACGTAATCAAACACAATAAAAAACAAAACATATAACTATAACAATGTGAACCGGTGCAATTTACATTATTATTTTCATTTTTGCTTTATTCTATGTAGTCTACAAATTCAGTATCCAACGTTTATTTTGTAAATTTACACTACTTAAATTTTTTTTAAATATGCATCGATTCACTGAGTTTTATTTTGGGGCTTGAAGATTATCAAAGTCTTTGTTACGTCATTATCATTTATATTTACTTTTTTATATTACTTCTTTTGTCATACTACTTGTATAAATAAGCGGCAAAAAAAAGGATAAAACGGAATGGTATAAAATAAATTATTTAAAATTAAGATTAGTGGTATTTTAATATGTGCAAAAAAAATTACGACAACAGCAGGATGTGCAATTACGGCGTTTAAAAAAAGAAAAAAGCACTCAAGGGTTAACAATGCGAAAATTTCATAAGTAAGTATTTTTGTATTAAACATGTGCGCATAACAAACAAACAACTAAAACAGCAGTTTTTACATTTTTTATCTGCATATATGTGTAAATGAAGCTCATTGATGTTAATGACGGATTTCAAATCTGTATATGTACAGCTAAAGTTTTTAGACTATATTATAAATTTATTTTTGTTGTTTGTTAATGCAATAATTAATAAAAATTATGCATTTTAGAAAATTTAGCTACATGAAAGGTTTTTATAATGTTATATCGTTTCTATCCGCAAAGGGAACAATTTCACATTTTTGCATTTAACGGCCATGAATTAAAATTGGAAAAATAGGTAACATGTTGTAAAGGTATGATAAATACATTATCTATACGATACACATTTTTTTAGTCATTACCAAACTTTTTCATGTCAAAAAAACCCAAAATTCTGTAATTAATTATATTTTTACTTGTCAGTAATTCATGTGTATTTATAACATCAACAAAAAAACTACTTGGATTTGTAGATACATATATAAACTTCCCAGCAAAGTTTTCTAGTAAAAAGTCTATCTTTAACCCTTTTTTTTCAAGTTGAGATAAATATTTTATTTTTTTTTGAACATTAAACGCGTTTATAACTGCGTTTTCAGTGTAAATACAAAACAAGTGGCTGAAGAAAAGCAGTTTGTTTTTAATGTTGTTTTTAGTATTTTTTTTCTTTTACGTATTGTGTTGTAAGTCCTGCAATATTTTACATATTAAGAACCTTTAGAAAAACAATAACAAGGTCAAATTTATATACACCCTCTAACGATACTGCTTACTTATAGATTTTTTGTACATTTTTCATTGCATTTTTGTAGTGTCTAAACCTGTTTTACTTTTTCAAGTTACAGAAAAGTTAGTGATAATATCAGTCCTTTCAGTTAAGAAATTTGTTTGTTATTTTTGTTTATTTGCTTTTTGTGTATATTTTTCTTGTGATATGTTATCGTTTTTTTTTTGTAAATCGTTGCATGCTTAGAATGATTATCGTGTTTCTATAAAATAGTTTATACTTTTAAACAAGTTCGACTATATCGCACCATATGTGCAAATTAGTTTTTTGTTTTATTGTGTGTTAAGTTGACAAAATAGAAAAATAAAAAAAATGAAACAAGATGTTAATAGCAGAAAGATATATTCATAAAGTTAAATTATGTGTTATAAAAATCTGGAGGATCGAGAAAATCATAACTTACAATTTTTCTTATATTTGTTTTTAGTAAACAAATATTGTTAACACACATAAATTTAAAAGCATTTCAGATTATAAAATAACAATATATTTATGCCTTTTTGCTATAGCAAAAATTCAATCTACTGTGTGGGATTTGTAGTAAATATTGTTTTTATCTGACCGAAACTGTAAACAAGACAATTTTAAACGTGATAAACATTTCAATAAGATCACTGCTATAAAATGCAGTATACTACATTGATATCGATACATAGCTGCAAACCTTAGTCATTTAAATATTACTAAAACCGTCAGCCCAGCTAAGTCATTTTTACATACTGAAAGTACTCTTCGCATATTATCTTTATGTACAATTTGCGATTTGTATATTATTTGTCAACATGAACTAGCAAAAGAGTAGAAGTAGTAGCAGCCAGCTTAAATTCTGTATTAAGTTAAAATGGTTAAGGAAAGTTTAAACAGCCCATGGGTTTTTTACAATATTTATTACTTTTTTTTTTCTGCATTTATATCGTAAAAGAAAGGACAAATACGCAAATATTTTTTTATGTACTTTGTCTGGATAATATGTAGGTTTTATCGCTTTTTGTTTGTTTCTGTTTGCTTGTGGTGTTGACGTTTTCCTGTTTTTTAATTTAGTATTTTTAGCCATACCAGTTTTAGATTTGTAAACGCTGGTTAAGTAAAACAATACGCTTTTTTGTAAATACAAGAACTATAAATATCGTTAGTAAATATGTTTAGTTTTTTAAATTTAATGGTTTAAACCGCGGATACTCAAAAAAAAAATCGCTCAATAAAACAAATGCATCATATTGAATCAGTTATTTTTTGTGCCTTTTGTTTCTGCTTTAAATCATTTTATAAACGCGATACAAAAAAGAATAATTTTTATTTTTACAATGTATAAGAGATTTGTAAAGAAAAAAAATAGAAAGAAAAAAGTGAAGCATCAATATATATTATTTGCATACTCCGGTCGTAACAACGCAAAATTTTAGAAATTATAAACCTTGGCATGATTAAAGAAGTTAAAACTTCAGTTTTTTCTAAATTACATATTTAACTGTGTTTATTCAATGTTAAAAAAATGTTAGCAAAGTAAAAAATTCTATAACAATAGAAAAATGACTTTTGTATGTAAAAAATAAAAATATACAATATATGTATTGTTCGCCAGTAAAAAACAGAAGTAGATACATAAAACATTAATTTTTCTTAGTTTTGACGAAAAATAGTTTTCTAAGCAATGTTAAAATTTTAAGTGCGCTTAAACCTAATTTGCTCGCTGCAATATAATTTCTACATTCTATTTTGGTACAAGAAATTTTCATGTCACTTCGTAACTGAAAAAAACAAGAAACCGTATATGTAACATGATATATTTTTTTTTTATTTTTCACCAAGTTATAGTATAAAAAAGTTTAGTTATGTATTGTTTAACCTTTGTAATCTAACAAAGAATACGCATTTGACTTGATATATATATCAGTACTGCAAATACATGGAAAATAACTTTTCCAATTGCAAAAAATGCACGTATTTTTTTCATAGCTCGATGTAAAATATACGTCCATTCCACACATTTTATTATTTGACTTACCTTTATGTTGTTATCAATAGTTTATGTCTTACAACGAAAATCAGTTGTACATTAATTTTTTTAAAGAGGTTTTATATGTTCATAATCATGCCTAAACTACTATTTTTTAATGTTGTATATAATTATATCATCAGATTGTTGTGGATTTTAATGTTACCAATATGTAATTATGATGTGATAATAGCTGTTTTTATATCGTAATATAAAGTCAAAGGCGTTGGTAATAAGCTTCGAGCTCTTTTTGTCTAAGTATGCATTCTTTAAAAGATGAAATGTTAACGGAAAATTTTAGTATAAAAGCAAAAAACTAGAGTTTGGCTATGCCTATTGAAATTTAGAGGTTTTTTTTTGTAATATGTTAATTAAGTACCAATTATTTGTATATAAGTTTAATAACCAAAAAAAAAAAATTTTTTATTGCTAAAAAGGCCAGTGGCGTATTTAAAGAGGCAGT
>JAQFYM010004737.1:0-14718 GCA_034694785.1 Agrenia bidenticulata
TTAGTATGCAAATATGGGAGCACAAAATATATGCAAGACAATGAAATGAGAATACCAGATGAACAAGAAATATAAGACATTTTCAAAATTGAGTTCGACAAGAAAGAAATTAGAGGGACTTATAAAATATGCAAGAAAAAAACGAAATGAATTACACGCTTGCTACGCGAAACAACGGACTAATCAAATCACAAGAAATAAAGATAGCTGACTTTTAGCAAACAAAAAATGATTTCAGTGCGCTAAACGGGATGAGATACCTATAATTGGAAAGCAGATTAAAAAGAATACAATGAAGCTAATCAACGGCCGTGATGATTATAATACGTTCACAGACCGCGAGTTTAAAGCAACAATTGGGAGCTAAGATGTGGTAGTCGAGTTCGGTCGCTAATATAGATAGGGATTAAGATAGTACCAAGGACTTACATTATATAGTCGGAAGGAGATTTAAGCGATATAAGATCGAGGAAATAGCATAATGTTGGAAAGACGAATGTAACTGTTAGAAGAACATAGGGAACGGCTCGAGATAATGATATAGGCGGGAATCAACAAAAAAGAAATTTTGACAACAAACAACATTAAACCAACAAAGGAACAGCCACGAATACCATGCTATCTCTATAGTCTACCCTTAAAGGACAAATCCTTTGTCTAGGAAACATGAAAGAATATGCAACAAAGAGGCTACATACGAGAATCCAGCAGTATAATCTGTTTGCCAATTTGTTTGGTAGAACAAAACAGGGATAAAAGGATGTGTGTAGATATTGGGTATGCAAAACATTTTAATACAAAGCCCAAATGGAATTGCACGCATGGATATCACTTTGGATGCATTGGGCAAAGCGAAAGTGTTTACGAAACTAGATTTTGATAAAAGATTCTGGCAGATGGTAGTTCACGAAGAATATTGATGATAAACAGTCTTAAGAACCTACACGTGTTCGTATAAATTAAAATTAATGCCGTTAAGGGAAAACAAATGGACCCGCTACATTTCAGCAGATGATAAATGGGCTTTTAAGGAAATATAATATGAGTCTGGCAAGGTTTATGCAGACGATATTATTGTCTAAAGTAAGAGTGAGGATAATCACAGTAAACATATGATAAGAAGCCTGCAGATATTATTTAAGGTGGCCTAGAGTACAACTACTCTTAGAGTAAATTGTTTAAAAAAAATGAAAATTTAGCCTACGTGATAACCAAGAAAGGAATTCGAAATAGTAAAACAAGTGTAATGCAAAAAAATAACTATCGAAGATTATTCCTTGCAATGCAAAAGCAAGAATTATTAGGATAAGGAAATTATTTAAGGAAGTTTATAAAAAATTACAGAAGCATATCATACCCATAGTACAAACTGCACTGGAAAGACACAAACTATACTTGGCGTAAAGAGCAAGACGTAGCATTTCAGACTTTACAAAGTCTACTTATAAATGAACTAATATGCGCGATACCAAGATTTGATTTAGCATTACAAGTAACGACCGATGCTTTGATAAGTGAACTAGGTTGCATACTAACACAAAATCATGAGGACATACGTGAAAGATATATCATATGCTTAATAATGACTACTGAAGTGAAAAAAAGAATGATCACCTTTATACTGAAAATGGTTAGTTTAATATTTGCATTTTAGATATGGGACTACTATTTGACAAGTAAAGAATTTAATGTATACACAGAAAACTACCGCACTTACTTATATATAAAATTATAAGAAAGACTCAAAGAAATATATGAAATGGATTTGATTGCTGAAGAAAATGCCTTTGATAAATTCCACAAGCCTGGGAAGACAAACTGTTCAGCTGATGCACTTAGCAGAAACCCAGTTAGCCCACCAAGTCATCAGATAGAAATACAAAATACTAGCGGTAACATGAAAGATACGTAAAATCTAATAAATGAACAAGATGAGGCATTACAACCCTCTGCTTACACTTTATATAAAACGTTGCGACAGATGTACATATAAAATGAAATGAGAGATGATACGGTCAGTATTTTAGCAAACTGTTGTTAATTCCAAGTGTATAACCCAGGATAAAAAGTTACCACTATTTATCCGTAGTTGATCAGGTAAGCGTTTTGAAGGGGAAGGGATAGATTTACTAGGACTATTTTAACATCAGCAAAAGGTATAAAACATATTTGTATTGCCGTGGATTATAAAACGAAGTCTATCATGAATAAAGCAATACCAGTAAAAACAGCGAAATAAATAGCAAGATTGTTTTATGAATTAATTATTTTGAAACATGAATGCCTATTGATCTTATTTTCAGACAATAAAAGGGAATTCATAAACGTGCTTAAAACAAAATTATGCGATCTTTGCCATAAAATAAAAAATATAGCACACCTCACCGCCCCCAGACTATTGACTGATAGAAATAACCAACAGGACAGTGATTGGTATCCTTAAAAAACGAGTTTTGATGAATAAGATAATTTAAGATAAGTATATGACAGTGGTCGTGTAACTATAACATTAGATGACAGAAGAATATTAAATGTAGCCGGTCTAAATTATTATATAGATGTAGGTCTAATTTGCCATACAGTCTCCAAGCCAGCATTTGCATGAATCAACCGAGGCAAGAATAAAACGAATGAGCGAATTCTAAGACAAATTAATGCGCAAAAGAAGAAATAAGCAGAAAACCACAGTAACGACGATAAAAATGGCAGACAATCTGAAAGTAGGTGATGTCATACTTCGAAAAAACACTACCGTTTCTAAAAAACTAGCACCACGTTGGATAGGTCCTGTATAGTAACTCACAAAAAAAGGATAGATCTTATCTATAAAGCTACGCTGCATAGAAACTTTATAAAGAAACGAGAAGAAACTTTTAACAGATTTTATGCAACAATAAATGTTGCAGATTTAAGTGTAGCCACGACCTACAAGACACGCAGGACAAGATAGAAAGTCAAAGGTACAGCATTAAGAACACTACAATGCAACCCGGAAAAGAAAGAAACACCGACATTACCGGATGTAACGAAGTAAGGCAAAAAAGGCACCGAAAAGATAATAATGGAGATAGATGAGTATAAAATATAGTGTGATGGTACGCATAAGAGAGATAAAAGTAATAAAGACATAGTTTAAAAGAGAATAAAGGCCAACATGACCAAAAAAGCAGTAATTATACGAACAAAAACAAAACCACAAAAAACCATTTGGAAGGTTTTACGGAAACGGAGATAACTAACCCAACTACAGAAGACCAAATCATTTTAGACAAAAAAGAATACGATAAATAAGGAAACAATACTTATGAGAAATAATCACGCCAAAGTAAGGATTGAAGAAAATAAAAGAACGACCAAAACCAATGGACAGGGTACAGGATGCTGGTCTATTTCACAATAATGCCAAAAGGAAAAAAAAGTGAGAGATGAGAAAGTAAAAGACGATATATAAACATAAAAAAATAACCGCTCTCCAAAGACGTAGCGCGACTTAAAGCTAGGGGATTTGCATCGGTACGAGGATAAAACGGAGACAGATGACAAGAATCCCGGTTGTTTAGAGAGATTAAAAAAAAACTGTGCATCATTTGTGATTTTTTGCTCTCATGATGTCAAATGATTATAAAATCATTTGATTAAACTAATTAGCACATAAGTATTTATTCACATTGAGGATTGACCGATAAAGATTGTGTGATGAGAGTAACTTGCAACACGAGAATTTAATATAGCTTAAGTAACAAATATTCCCGTCACTCTTACAGAACTTAATATGCATATAAAACGCCAAGCCGCTAAGATGCGTATATTTTTGGCGTAGGCAAAGAAAAATACTGCAATAAATTACATGGATCTCTGTTGTAAGTATAAAACGAGGTTTTTAGCAGGACCTTATAAAAATACCTACATATCCAATATATGGCCACGAACGTTACCGTCTTGTATGCATAAACCTATTTTGTTGATTATATAATATGCCGAATGCTTGAAATACCGAATTCTGTATATCGTGAATTTTATGGGTCTTTGCAATAATGTTCTAGAAACAATAACCCGGAAAAATGTCCCAAACTAAATTTCTAGATAGGATAACTATTTAAAAACCCTTACATAAAAAGATTATATTACAAATTTGTTCCGGAACAAATTGCCGCTAGAAAAAACGATTTGTGACGTAAATCTTACAGCAAAAATACTATTTTAGTAGCATTAAATGCTTTAATGCACAACAAGTAAGTATCAAACACGTTTTATAGTCAGCAGACATGTCTGTCAAAAATGTACAATTTATGATAATTAATACCAGTTTTTTTTTATTTCTAATGAAAAGAAATTTCTACTTTTGTATATAACTGTAAACAACTTTAATCTTAAAAATATTTACATATTTTTTGCATATAATTGTTAATATCTAATCATTTACACTATTTCGTCCATGACAGACCATTTATAAATTTACGAACACTGTAAAAAAACAATTTCTGAATATTACCAAAAATGCTAAAAATTCTTTTTTTTCCACTTATAGAAAAAAAAGAATATTTTTTTTAAACAAAAACAATAATCAGAAAAAGTTTTGTTATATATGAACAAAAAAAAACAAAAGCCTATAAAAAACGTTAATTTTTAAAGATAAAAACGTATTAAAAAAATTTTATTATTAAACATCTGGTACATGGAAGCAGAAGAAAAAAAGGCTTAAATAAAAAAAGGCTATTTTTTTGCAGAATAAAAAACACGACACTTTAATAACTGGCAATACAAATAATATTTTAAAAGTATATGTATGTTTTAAAACTGCATAAATTACTATACAAAGTTGCAATAGCAGTAGCTCGTTTTAAATTTTTATTAAACCAATTTTGATTTAGAAAAATTTTGTTTGTTAAAATTTCTTCGGTGACTTTTTTTCAAAAAATAAAGTTGGGGAAATTGTTCAGTTTATTTTTTTTGGGACATTTTGTCATAGCATCTAAGGATTCGGCATAGTAAGAATTCGGCAAATGGATTTTACCATAATGTTACTATACCATCATAAAAATATGGCCATTATGGATTAAATCAATTCCATATTTCTCCATATTTTCCTACCCCTTATGACCATTGAAAAATTAAACAGAAATCAGTTCTTTGGCAAATTAGTCGACCTGCTAAAATATATTTTTGAGTGGCAAAAAAATATAAGATAAAGGTTAATGTAGTTTGCTTTTTTTTAAGATTATCTTTATGGTAAACGCTCATACTTAATATAAAATAGTATGATTGATTTTCCCTTTTTAGCAGAAGCTTAAAGCAAAAAGCGCTGTATATGTATAAGTATTAAACTTTATAATCAGGATTTATATATAAAAATTTAATGTATAATTCTGTCGTGATTTCGGTAAAATTTTGGCAAAAAAAATAAAATATATGGGTTTCCAAAATGATCATTATAAACTCAGAGTATTTTTGGCTGTTATATTTTGGCCATGCCAAGCTTCGGCACCTCTGGTTTACGTGTATCCATAGGTTTTTGTATATTTTTTGTTGGTGAAAACGGAAAAAGTCAAAGACAAAAAGTAGTGTCGTACCATTTGTGCAGTAAACTCTTACGTCTCAATTGCAAAAGCCAAATTAAAACAAAGTTTAATGATTATTTACCTTTGTTAATCAAGATTTCGAATAAAAGCAGAAATCGATTTATTCGTCAAAATTTTTAATTAAGAAATATTTTCCTTATTTACTAACAACATTCCAGCAATTAAACACTAGTTGATACCGTTATTATATTCAAAAGTAAGTTTTTATTGGTGTTATGTAATATGCAAGTTTAATATAGCTTGGAAAAGGTTTAAACAGACATAAGTTTTATAGCATTATCAAGTTTTGTTCTTTGTAATATTAATATTCTAATTGTTTTTCTTGTTAAAAAAATATATTAACGGTACGCAAAGCCGATGCCATGATGATATCGAATCCTGTATTTTTTCTTTCAAATTGTATTGAGTATGTATGACAGGCTTAAATACAAATACGTCGAATTAACTATGAATAACTTGGGGACAGTAGTGTAGTTGCGTACTCGGATTTTTTGAGGCTGAGATAGTCAGCGTTGCTTTAAAAAGTTGGTCTTTAAAACTTTTTTTTTCGACGTTCAAAAGTTATTTTTTTTTTATAAAAAGTTTATCTGAAAAAAAGTAGCATTGGATGGTACAATTTAATCAACAGCACTGCACAAAAAAAGACCCTCTCTTATTCTCGGTGGGAAAATTTTCGAAAGGGGGGAACCACTTCTACCCCCTTCTTTTCTCATAGGTATCTGAAGGCAGTAACGGGATACTAAACAACTCGCTCTTAAGCCAGTTGTTGTAATATTGCACGCGATACTCTAGAACACTTGCTTGAGGGTAGGATTTTATTGTACAAATAGAACATCGATAGATCGTTATGTAAAAAAATACAAGCTAAAATAATATAAAAAAAATACATGTTTAAATATTATTTACTAGCAAAGTGTAGCTTGTGCAGCAAAATATCTATTATAGTTTTTTTTTTCGTGCTTTATTTCTAAACAAATCCTACCCATACCATATTCCAACCCTAATCAAATATCAACGGCTGAAAACTACGTAAAAACCTATTAAAGTACTGTGAGCTTTTTTGTTTGTGTTACATTTTTTAATTCTTGGATTGCATTTTTTTAAAATTAACTTTATTTTTTTTTTCTCGTGATAAAAAGCAGTTGGAGATAAAATATTCAATGTAAAGTACATGAATAAAACGTTTTATTGTACGTAAAATGTATTTTGCAAATAGTTACGGCTGTAGATGATTTAAATATAAACAACTTTGTATTATTTTTTTCTTTGTTTTTTTCTAAATGACAAAAGATAACGCATAAAAAATCTATTTATGTATATTACAAATGACTTATTTATGTTTTTTACACTGTATTTACACCGTTAAAGTATTTTTTTTGTATGTCTTGACGATTTTAGTTTTTGACCATAACCCCCCCCCCCCCGGGGCGGGTTGTCCTTTATACAATCCAAGAGAGTTGTCCAGCGGTCGAAATCGACTGTAAACAGCAAATACAATAGCTATCATGTACTCCCTTTTTTCATAATAATTATTTTTTTTTAGAGTTTTGCAGTATTTTATGCCAATAAATGCAACAAAACACCTTAAAATGGCTAAAATTTTATTGTTGGGCATCTAAAGATGAAAGCAAATAAACACTATATATGGGTTAGGAGTGGCCAAGCGACTAGCGTTAAAAGTAAACTGCATTGCAAAATTTAACCATAAAAATGATTAAATTTATTTTTTTTTCCGAATTTTATTCTAAACTTTAACGTCCAGAAAATTTTGTAAGTAAATGTATCTACTTTCTACAACAAATAAGATAGAAATCCAAAATTTTGTTATTTTTTTTTGCGTTAGCAATTTTGGATTATGTGCCTATTTGATATATTTTTTCCGTATGTCTATATTAAATCAAAATAAAGCTATATATGTACGCCGTCTCGTATACTGAAGAATGGGTTTCCTGTAATTAAAACAGTAAAACTTTTTTTTTGCCAAATTTGTAACCATAAAAGGGTTTATTCTATCTTTTTGGCAATAATGAGGCTAAACTTATAAGACACACACACAAAGAAAAAACATAATTATCTAGGAACAGGCTTTTCACTTCACATGTGGAATTTTATTTGATTTAATTGATTTTTCTTTATAAGATATTATAAAAAACCATGTGAGAACTAGAACAGTGCATATACGCAACGCAAAAAAACGCTTTAATCTGCAACTGACATATTTTTTACAGAATAATAAGCGCAAGTAAAGCCTATATTCAATACAAACGTATGGAAACACAATAGACAGTATTTTTTCCTCTTATGTTTTTGTTGAATATAATAAAATTTTTAAGGAAAAGTTTCAAAGATATAAATAAAAAGCTGTTTTGCATGTTTTGCTAGTCAGTAACATAAAATATTATATATATATGTTTTACTTATCTCCAATCGTCTCGCTCGAATTCTAACTAGGCTCGTACTCGACGTGATCTCGCCACTGTACAAATAGTATATCTCGGGAATCACTTGGAACCGTGGCTAATAAAACCTCTAGAGCTTACTGAACGCCAATTTTAAGTTTCAAGAGTAAAATTGCAAATAAGGGATAAAAAAACAATTGAAGGGTGCGTAGTTTAGAAACTTGTATGACTCGTTGAAGACTTTTCCTGTAATTATTTTTTTATAAAAATTTAATTTTGTCTTTTTTGTATCTTCCTTACTTTTAAAAAATCCTCTAATATTACGCTACTTTCTACTAGATAAATTGTGACATAACACGTTTTTAAAGAAATGATGAATTGGATGTCATTGTATCTTTACAATATTATTGTAATTATGGCGCGTATGCGTTTTTTTTATGGTGACTTAATGTCGCAAATCAACTTTTAAAACTTTGTAATGTTGGTGATAAAAGTTTACTTATACCTATATTATTACCTTAATTAACCCTTAAAAAAACAATTACACCTATAGGTGTAATGACTAAAATCCTCATTACACCTATAGGTGTAATGCCTAAATCTATATTACACCTATAGGTGTGATGCCTTAATTCCGTATCACACCTTTAGGTGTAATATTACTATCTATAATATACTTATTGGTTTATGCTTACCATATCAATGTAATATATAATAATATTTTCTAATCAATGCATAATTAACATTTATTGATGAAGAGTGTAAGCCATCCAATACTTCAACGCCTTCAAACAAAGAAAAATTGATCAACATTATTTTTTTTCATTTTTTTCTATTTTTTAATTTTTTTCCATTTTTTCCATTTTTTTCCATTTTTCTTCTTTTTTCCATTTTTTCCATTCTTCCATTCTTTCCATTCTTTTGTATTTTTAGTATTTTTTTACATTTTGTAAATTTTACAATTTGTCTTAATATTTTCTTTTTTTACAAATTGCTCTAAAAGTTTTAAAATTTTTACAATTTTTACAAGTTGTTTTAATCTTTTTAATTTATCCATATATTTTAATTTTTACGAATTTCAAAAAATTAAAAAAAATCTCAAAAATTTGTAATAACTGTATTCTTTTTTTTTTATAATTTGTAAAATTTTATAAAAATTTGCAAAATTGTATAAATTAAAAAAATTAAAAAATTTTAAAAAATTCAAAAATTTAAAAAAAATTTTTAAAAAAAAGTAAAACAAAGAAAAATAACCAAAGTTGTAAAAATTAAAAAAAGTTAAAAATTTGTAAAAATTGATAAAAATAATAAAGTTGTTATTATTTTGGTTTATATAAAAAAAAAAATTTTAAATTATTCGTAAAAATTATAAAACATTTATAAAAATTCTACGAAAAAAAAAGTTTGTTATTATGTTCAAAAGCATTTTTTTTTCTTTATTTTTAAAATTTCTATTTTTTAAACTTTTTTAAACTGTTTTATTATTTTTAAAAATTACCAATATGATTACAACTTTACTAAATATTGCACTTTTTTATTTTTTTAAAAAATATATATATTTATTTTTTTATATTGGTTTTTTTTTTTTCATTTTTTTCATTTATTGTTTTTTTTCCGTTTGCCTTTATTTATATCAGTTATTTTATTTTGTTAATCATAATTTTATTCGTAAGTATTATTTCTCGTAAATTACAGCAATTAAATTTTTCATCTTTTTTTTTGTTTGTAAAATATTATTTTTGCGCCCCAAAATTTTTAGTGGTTCGGATTTTTTATAGCCTTTATTTTTGACCGGAACTTATTATTTTTGACCCTCTTTTTCACTTAGTAAATTGGCCTAAACTTTTTTAAGGGTTAAGAAACAGGCCTATAATAATAACAAAGAATCTCTGCCCAAATCACAAGCGTAAAGTACCTGGTAACACCCGGTTTCTCGTAGGCGCGAGTTAGAATTAGACAAAGATAAAACGCATGAAATCTTTAACAGATGATAAATAAATGTTATTTTTGCAACATGGTATATTGCTGATAATTATCAGCCATATAAACAATCGATTTTAAGATAAAAAATATCTTTCAAATGGTTTTTACCAATAAAAAAAAAACTTGGCGGCATATCCTAAATGTACCACTTGGTATTGTCTCATTTTAACATTGAGAATGTTACTGAAAATACGGTATGCGTAAAGAACACGTAAAATTTGAATCTTGCAATGTAAGTTACAGAATATAATGCCTTGAAAGATTTTGGCTTAAATCACTAAAATGGGTGTAATAATGAAAATTTCTGTAAGATCTGGAAGACATTTCGTAGAATCTACAATAAATTTAAGTTAGTTAAGCATCTTTTTTTGTAAACGCGACTTTATAAAATTTAAAATTCAAACATTGTGGTCTTTACCCTTTTGCGCTTTTTTTGCCGATTGAAATGTTCTAACCCTTCGATGTACATCTTTATTAAAGGCTTCCTTACACTATATATGCAATTAAATATAAAATTGCAGCATCGATGTACGAATATTAAATGTATTTCATAGTAAGACATTTTTTATAGCTGCAGGTTTTTTGCAGGTTTTACTTTTAGTGTAAAAACTACATTTATATATATTTTTTTATGATTCTTTTTACTGTTTTTTAAAGTATTGTGTAGCTAGTTTTTTATAATATTTTATTTACCTTATATGTTTTATTTCTATTATAACAAAAGACTGTAGTTTCAATCAAAAGTATTTATTTCTGTTATTATATTTTTTTGTTTGTTTTAATTGAATCCCCAGACTATTATATAAAACAACCTTTTGTATTGAGACAATTTTTTCACTTATAATGATTATCTCACTGCGAAAAATTGATTAATCAAATATGACTTTACCTTTAAAGAAATAAACACTTCTTTATCGCTCACCATTTTAGGAAATCCAATAAAACCTAAGTCGCAAAAATTAACAAAAAAAAATTGAAATTAGTTTTTATGACGTTACGCATACATTTAAACTTTTTTTTATTTATTTTTTGTGATTTGAAACCTAAGATAAAGGCAATTCATAAAGACAAAAGTTTATAAAAACTTTGCCTTTATAATTCCCACCTTATTGTAAAAAATATATCTGGGCCTTGAGAACTTAAAATAAAATTAAAGTTTTGAAGCTGTTTTAGATGTTTTACACTATTTTAGTAGATAATAAATATTTTTTTTTTGGGAATCAACAAAAAGAAAGCTGTTACTTATGAGATATTTTGTAATTCAATATAATAAAAATTTTTACTCGTTTTAAGCAGTAAGATTATGCTTATGTAATCATTGATCCATAGAACATTGCTTTTTGTTCACCGCGATTTGTATTAGGTCTGTAAAAAATTATAAAAATTTTAACAAACAGTCGTTTAGCACTATATTAATCATTTAGCAATTTGCTTTTGGGTTTTTAGTTTTTTCTCGGGTTTTTTTTTTTTGCAATTGTGTTTTTATGGCCTTACTATTTCTTTAGATTTTTTTATTTTAACTGTATTTATTTTTTCATGTTATTTTTTTATGTTATTTTTTTTGCTTTTATAACATCCACATTTCTACTTTTAAAAATTATGGTAGCTCTTCTTTACTAAATGACTTTCGAAATGTTTTTGTTTTTTTTGTATATTTTTTTATGGATTTTGTGTAATTTTTCGGCTTGTTTTCATTAAACGTTAAGACATTCAATAATTTTATGATATAAAAAGTATAATGAAAGAATTTTTTTATAACTATGGCATTAAGGCTTTTGCTCTTTTTCTTACCCCCTAGTTTTTACTAGTCGCTAATTTATAATATTTCCTCTATTTTTATCACTGATAATTAGCAAAAAACAATCTACCTAAGTATTTTCTCACGGCTTAAATAATTCCCATGAGTTTCCGATTCGTTACATTAATACACATTTTAACAATAACATCATCATTGCAAGGAAACAGCAGTAAAAGTCTAAATAATGCACGAAAATCCAATGAAGATACTTTAGATGATGATTTGCTGCGTGCATTACTACACATAGATAAAAATATTTTAGAAAATATACTTGAACCAGAAGAATGCGAAAAGTTTGTCAATGTTTTAATTACAACAGAACCCAGATCCCCTTACATTTTAAAAGATGGATTTTCGGAAGTCAAATATTCATTGCCACAAGATTCGAATTTATCCTCAACTCCAACCACTATTATTCGAAGCTCTTCTTCTGATTATAAAGAAATGACAATGGAATTTTTGCAGGGCATTCATCTACCGACTTCTTTTTAATGAAACTACCTGGTTGTGAAAATGCAAATACTTTTCAATTATCTGTGGAACCTCAATCAGAACATATACATTATGGACACGAAAAATCTATTAGGCCTCCACTAAAGTCTATTTTGGAGTGCAAAATAGAATTATACGTTTACCGTTTATGGGAGTTTTTGATAGAGAATAACAAGAACATAGAGTTTAACGAAGACTTGATAAAAATATTTGTTAAAACAAATGCTTTAGAATATGATGAAACAAATAATTTATATGGTATATACGTAGATGAGATCCTAAAGCTGCCTGTTAAATACATTAGAAATAACTTTAATACTATAGTTGATTTGATTATACGATATTTGAACTTTTTAATAGGAACTGAATTTACCTGCGAAGAACTCGAAATGCATTTATTAACATAACAAAAGATTTTGAAGATAAAATCAATACGTTCACTTCATATAAAGAATATCCGAGTAGTATAAAGGGTTTATCAGGCGATGATGTATGGGACATTCATTTTACTATTTTGTTAGAGCTTTTTCCTGAAATAAAAACGTTTGTATCAATGTTGCATGTATATGAACAGATATGTAGTCATAATAAGTGTGATAATATGAAAACTTTAAAAATTATCTTTTATTTAGCATTTATAGTAAAGATCGAAGAATTCGCTGTCAAACTTTTTAAGAATGATTTTTATAACATAGACACGCAGAATATAAAACATAAATATGGATTGGAAGGGGTAAAAGTAATTATTGATAAAGAGATCAGTCTATGCTATATTTTTAAAGATGTTCTATATGAATTCGGATACTATAAGCACGCATTGTATTACATATATTTTAAGGCGAAATAGATACTCTTATATACTAACAGTTTGCATAAATGAAACATGCAGAACACTCCCAAGAAAGAACTTTAGATCATTTCATAACTATCTTATAAAAACAATATTACTATGTGATGAAAATGACTTAAGCACACTATATGATGATTCGATGGAAATGCACATCAAAATTGCTACCCAAGAGAACGGCTTCCTGATTCCTTTCGCGCAACGCAATATTTTTCATAAGGATTTCAATAGACAAGATTATTTTAAAAGAATAGAAGTAAGCAAAGTTTTTTTCAAGAACTTGTTTAAGTACATAGATGAAATTTCAGCAAGAGAAAATACTGAATTTGTCAACAAGACGTTATATTCTACATATTTAAATACAGAAGTAAAAAAAATATCAAGTGAAAGTGATCTCGCGAACCGTTCAATGGAAATATATATTAGTATTCAGGATTTAATCCAAGCATATAAAGAATGGAATAAGATTGATAGTTTATTACTTAAAAATACAAAGACAATGCCTAGTCAGTTTTATAATGAGATTGAATTCTTTTTGGATGAACGTAGAAATATAGCCAATGACTATATTAGGTTGATAAATTAAACAAGTTAGTAGAAAAAATATTCGGTATAACCATTCATTTTAAGCGTATAATTACGACTGCCGAAATACCGAAACATTAAATATTTGCGTGTTAAAAATTGTGAGTAAGCTTAAAAATTAGTAAACGCTGCTAATTATTTACATTTTTTTAAATTTATATGTTGTTTTTGCGCTATGGGATAATATCGATGCATAATGCCAAAGATGTATTTAAGAACAGGGTATATACTACTAAGATTTATTTGATATTCTGACACCCTTTTATAAAAAAATTATACAAACCTGTATAAGGCATATTCAAAACGTAGGTGTTATATATTGAAATATTATATAAATATAAGAATTATCTTTTATTTTTAAATCATCGTTGTTGTTTTGTAAAAATACGCACGCTCTTGCTGAGATGCCGTTACACCTTAAAATTAACAATAAATACACTAGCTATTTACTTGAAAGGTCGAGTTATGGCTTTCATATCTAATTTAATCTACCATGAGCATAATTTGTAAATTTCATTAGTAACCCATATCATCGTGATTTTTTTTTTGTTTTTCACAATCAAAGTACCAAAAATTTACAACAGTTTTGTCCGATTTTGTTGAATATATCAAATTTTTAAAAAGAAAAATGCATAAAAAAATGCATATAAAAAATTAAAATTTGTTTTTTTTTGTTTTAATTATAACAGCAGTAAAAAATCACAAATTAAATTTTAAACGCTTATCTTTTTAAAATAGTTAAAATTTGGGATTTTAAAAAAATATTAAAATGTGATACTGGTTTCTCAAGCAAATTGGGTATTTATGCAACCAATAAAAACCTTTAATGCAACCAACATGAACATTTTATGCTATCAAAGTGAACCTTTTTAACAATCAATATGAATTTTTTTGGCAATCAATATGAACTTTTTTGGCAATATTTATGAACTTTTTATGAAAACCAAAAAAATTGTAAATTATGAGCTAGAAAAATGTACAAATAAAAATTGGAAGTTATATTTGCGGGGTAAAAGAGTTTATATCCCTATTTTG
>JAQFYM010004738.1:0-14717 GCA_034694785.1 Agrenia bidenticulata
TTGTAAAAACTTTTGTTGTAAAAGTTTAGGCCCCAAAAAATTTTTGACCGGGGCTCCGTAAATCCTTGGCACGGCCCTGGTCGCAGGTAATAAACACTGCAAAATATTTTTATAATGTATTTAACTTTGTTTTTTGTTGGCAATTTACTTTTCTATTACAACTTTAAGGCAACAGAAAAAAATTACATTTACGAAGCATTTTATTTTTTAACTTGGAATACGCGCTGCAAAACAACATTGCAATACAAAGCTAATGCGCTATTTTTCTAATAAAAAATAAACATAAAAAAAAGAAAAAATTCAAAAAAATATAAGCGTTTAAGACCGTGCTAAAAGACACAGCTATCATAAAAAAATACATGCAGGTAAAAAAAAACTGAAACTCTTCAATTAATTTTTTTGTAAAATAAAAAGCTATCAAGTCTTTTTTTACACAAAATAACAGTATCACATGTCAGATAAAACTGCTTTATTTATATAGGGGGTGTCATTGCGAATCTTTATATAACCAATATTTTTTTGTGACCCCACCTCAACAACAAAAAAAACCCGAGGCACCAAAGTTTATAAAAAACGGCAAAAAAAAATACCACGAACAAAACCCCGGGGGTTTGAGAAAGTAACTCTGAATGCACCTTTATAATATATACCATACAGAAACAAGCAATTGACTCTATTAATTGTCAAGATGCATGTAGTTATAGTATGCGTGTATATGCCTATATTTACTATAAAAAAATCAAACACAAATAAATGTGGTTTTTGCAGACAAAAATCATGATGTAAGTATTTTCAATGCACAAAAAAAAATTATGACGAGTAATACTCGAACATGTGCCATTTTCAAACCAGTTATATTTTCCGCTTTAATCAACATATAAAAGCGTATTTTAAAAACAATAACATAAATAATGTATTTTTTTGTTTACGCTAATACCGGTATCTTTTTGAACAGTGGAAATATTATCTTAACACAAAACGAACGCATGATTAAAAACTGAGTCTACTCTATACATAGAATTTTGTAAGCAGGCATATATTTATTTGTTACGACAAACTGAATTAAACTGCCCAAATTATAAAAAAAAATTTCTAATACTTAAACTAATTATTTGACTATCATTACTTTTCCTGTTAACTTTTCTCGGCTATTTTTGCAGATGAAATATGCGCGGTAACAAAAAACCGTATTTTTTGTAAAACGATAGTAAATATTGGTAATTTTTTTTGGAATATTAACATATTAAATGTATCTCAATATAGAATAAAATTTTTTGTGACAAAACGTGTATTTATTGCGCTGTAAAAAAAGTAAAAGCGAAGAAAAGAAAATTTAAAACTTTTTTTCTTTTAATTAACATATGCGGTAAAAAAGTATTTTGTATAGTTAAAAAAAATGCTTTTTTTTACATGCAACACAAAAAAAAAACATAACTAGTGTTTTTTGCAATAATTTTAAAAACCAAAATTTATAGTATTTTGGTAAAGGCATACACATGTAACGTGTTATCAAAAAAAAAAACATACTGACAAATTAACCTCCAATAAAGAAAAGTTGCATGGTATTGTATCTGCAAATACTGGTTTATGTGTAATTTCATACAATTAACAAACAAAAATTACAATTATAAAGTTAGTTTTTGACAATTTTTATAAAAATCGAGGTTTTGCACCTTTGTGTTTATAAATAACAAAAAAGACGAATGTTTTTGCATAATAAATCCGTTATGTTAACTTACTGTTAACATTTGTTTTTTGTTACACATGTTTTTAAATAGATGTAAAGAATGCAAAATCAGCCATGTTCTTTTTTTTATAACAAAAAATAAGCCAAAAAAAAACAATTCCTATACAAAAGTTTTTGATTATTAGCTTATAATTTAAAAAAGTAGTATCAAGACAGAGTCAAATATATCGAACGCGTTTTAAATATACAAAATGGTATTAAAAAGTAGTAATATACAAAAAAACGTAAAAATACTACAAGAAATATATCGAATAATCTTTTGTGACGAAAAACTATGTAAATTCTTTTTTTTATACCGTTTTATCGTTAAATTTTTACACATTGTAAGGTAATAGAAAAAACATACAAAAGATGTAACTATACCGACCAGCAATTTGTATGATCGAGCTAAAGTTTTTTACGTAGAAAAATTTTATGAAGCTTTTAAATAATACTTTGGCAAATCGAAATATATGTTCTTTGCACTTTTTCACCTAAATCTCTATAAACTATATTATAAAAAACTATACTTAGCAGCTAAAAATATGTTTCGCTTTACCAAATAAAAACAAAATATCAGTTGTGTATTACATATTTTTTGCTATTTTTTGATCCTTTTTATATGCGGTTCGTATACAACGCGGCTACTTATAATAGTAGTGCAACAGTATATAGTGTCTATAATACTGAAAAAAAACATTTGCAGGACAAGTATAAAACCTTAGTATATTAGTCATTTGTAAGGTATACAAATATAAACAAAGAAACGAAGAATATTAGCTGATAATAAAAATGTTTAAATTTTATAAACGACCGCAAAACAAACGATTTAGTTTTTAAGCACATATGTCTAGCCATTTAAAGTTTCCGGATGATGTAAATTTGTTTTTTTTTTTGACAAAGCTTATCAATTTTCACAAAAGTACTAATATGAAAATTCCAAGTTATCTACTGGAATCAAAATTGCAAAACTATTTTTGTTTGTAAAATC
Source organism: Agrenia bidenticulata (assembly GCA_034694785.1). Taxonomy (NCBI): domain Eukaryota; kingdom Metazoa; phylum Arthropoda; class Collembola; order Entomobryomorpha; family Isotomidae; genus Agrenia; species Agrenia bidenticulata. The sequence continues at coordinate 2,718 of JAQFYM010004738.1, forward strand.
AACTAGCGATAAAAAAAAATGCGAAAATAATATTCAAAAATTCGTGCAAGCAGAAACAGCTTCTTTTGCTTTCTTTTTTAATTTTGGAACTATACAATCAAACAACGGCATTTTTTATTTTAAGCTGTATTAATATTTAAATAGTAGACGAGCACGCTTTTGTCAAATGCTATTGATATACAAATACAACCGTTAGAGGCTGTGAATTATATGTGCATATCTGCTTGTAAAAAAAAGTAAAACCGATAAAACATTTTTTTTAAAAAAAGCTACATTTAAAAATAATCTGTTAATTGAATTATACTAAAAGACACTTTCTTTTTAAACATAAAAAAGAAGCTCTTAAACGCCATACAAAAAAGCTTTTGGTAATTTTTCTTTCCCAATTTTACAAGAATAATGCTAACAAAAAAGCATGAAATGATTATATGTTTTTTGAGCTGTATGAACAGTTCAGATCAGTAATCCTTGTATACATTTGCCAACATTCGGTTTGTTTGGTGCCGTAACGTATTCAAGTTTTAACAATTGCACTCATTTTTTTTTTCTTAAAAGAAGCCACAGTGTCGACATAATTAATTAAGCGTCAACCTAACAGCGCACACAAACGTAGTTTTTTTTATACGCTATAAGCAAATCATAATTAGATTAGAGGATTCGTTGTTCATGCTAAAAACCACTAATATACTATATTTAAAGTATCAAGTACGCTCGATAAAAAATTTTTATGAAATTTCACGTAGCTTCGTGTAGATAAAACATAGCTACTAAGCGTATTTTACTTTGCAAAACTAGTATACAGATGTTATGGTTGTAATTAAAGGGACATGTAGTGCCCAGCGGCAAGAAAACCAGTATAAAAACTTGAAATAAACTTATACTTATATTTATGGTGTGACACTTATACAAAACAAGGCATAATATAACGTGAACGGTAGCGGGTTACGCACTAGCCGATTGCCTATTATTTTAATAAAAAATAATAAACCTAGATACCTTTTTGTCAGCTATAAAAAAATAAAAACGCAGGTAAAAATTAATTCCGTAGCGAAACGTTTTATGAAGCGTCAAATCGTATAATTTACAATTGAAATTGACAATTATAATATATTTTTTATGTAAAAGTATTCAAAATGTGTTAAATTGACCTTAGAACTGTACTTTGTATAGAAAAATATAATGGCATTTGTTACACATGCGTATAAAAGCATATGTAAATACGTAAAAATTGACAACGTAAAACATAATCACAGTTCGCAAGATCTTAACTTCTTGATTATACTAATAACGTAGTTAAAGTAGTAGAAAAATCTACCGACAAAAATTCTATTTATTATAACACTTAGTTGGCACTTACATATTAAAATATTATATTTTGCTGTTGTATTATGTAACACAGAGTCAATTTTCGTTTTTAAATAACTATTATACTATTCAAATACAATTGTTGGTTTCTATAACTAAAAAATATAAAATAGGTTTTTTCTGTGTAACAATTAGTATACGAAATTATTAGAACATAAGAGACAGCACAAAAAACGTATTTCTTTATGGAGTTTTTAGTATGTTGACGTAATAAACACTTACTACACTTTTAATAGTAAAGTGAAATCAAAATACTTTCTTATGCTTAAACAGCTTGTCTGTTTAGCCTTTTGTACACAAATACATACAAAAAAAACAGCGCAATATAACAGAGGATTGAATACAAAACGGAAAGCTTTTTATTATAACAGCGATTACAAGATTGAGGTACATTTCTTGCATAGTTGCTAGCAAAAGCAACAACCAAAGAAGTTGTAAAAATACCTGAGATTAAGCTAAAGAATGTTGGTTACTACTCGTTTTACGTTGTGTTTTAAGGCCCAATGCTCACCTTTGCAAGGTACTGCAAGTATTGTGCGAATTATTATTGTTTTTCATTGTATGTGTTTTGCACACTAGCGGCAGTGAAACAAAGAACAGTTGCTTTTTTACTTTTACTATTATGTTTAGTGTCATTGATATAGTTTTTATTGGCCTTCTTTTTTTACTTAGTGAACAATTCTTCAAATATCCCAAAAAAAGAAGGAAACTGTTTAATATAATTTTACTTGATATTATGAAAACATGAGCAGATACGCGTATTATTTTAACAAAAAAATTTTTAACACTTATGAGGGTATCAGTATATTCCTAGCGCATTTTTTCAACGTGTCCGTATGGTTGGTTTTTCTTTTTATGTGTTGTGCTGATAGATCGTTTTTTTGTATTGCTCTTTTGGTTGTACTTTGTATGATTTTTTGTAATAAATGATTTTTTTGTGCTTGCTTAATGAATATGTCTTTTTCGTCTTACATAATTAATAGCGGACAGCAAGGTGTTTTTTTATCATGTGATAAAGTAAATGGTGCTTTGTCATTTTTCTCTGCATTTTTTCATATTTATATTTTAGGCTAGTCTCAGTCTCATGCATTAATTATTGTTATAATGTGGGCTTGTTTATGCATTTTTTGTTGTAATTTTTCGTGCGTATACACCTTTTTCTTGCTAAAACTTAATCTGAAACTAGTACTTTATTATTATCTGAAACTTGTTATTCTTTTTAAACATACAGATTTTTGGCGTATTTCTTAAACTAGTGTCTATGTTTATGCATAAAAAGCTGTTCTGTAATGCAAAAACTATGCTTGTTGTTAAATATTTATATGTGTATCTATTAGTATAGCATCTTTTATTGTTGCGGTACGGTCATTGTGTTGTTATGCATAATTCTGCTGGATCTTTTACATGATAATTGACATATACAGTTTGTGATGTACATATTGTTTTGTTTTAAGTACGTGTCGATCGTTTTGTATTTTGGCTTTCCGTTTTTTTTTCTTTATTGTAAATTATGATTGTCTTTGGGTTTTGTGATGACGATACAGATAATGAGTGGGTTCGAATTGTCATTTAATACTTTTAAAAATTTTTTCTTGTGTCTTTTTGTCTATTATTATGTTAGCAAAAAATATCATTGTGGTGGGTATTGGTAATTATTATTTTCAAGTTGCGTCGGTGACATACTTTTTTTTTTTAATCGTTATTGTGTATGATACTTTAGTCTATAATTGTCTTGCTTGTTTTACTATGTTTGAAGCTACAGTTTGCGTCGGACTTAACTTATTTGTAAATGTTATGCAAAAGAGGCAGACATCTCCAGTAATTATTTTCTTTGTATCCTTGTATTTTTTTGTGTATTCTCTTGATTTTTTTACAGCTTCCCGGTGGTTCTTTACACCGCCTGGTAATATGGCTTATTTTTTCTATTACCAATTTTGTTTTTGCCACATTTCAAAAAAAATTTCTTGGCATATTGGGTCATTTACCATTTAAAATGAATATTGAGAATATTTACTTGTACCTTGATATATGATATTGTAATTTAGTTGTAATATTGGTAAGTATATATCCAATTGATAAGGAAAATCGCGTTAAATTCTTCTCGAGTACTGCTATCATTACCTATTTTGTCAGTTCGACCAAGCCACTCGGTCATGGTATATAACGGCTTAAACTTTGTTTGTTTGACGTGTATTTATTAGCAAATCGATCTTACTTATGTATCGTCAATTCCCTTGTCGTTGGAAAATAGTACAGTATTTAGGCATAAATATATATTTATTGTTTCTTATACGCGATTTGCGACTTATTGTGCAGTCCTTGTGTATATAAAGTAAAAAAACGTATCACGTAAAGAAATTCAATTGCTACATTAATATTTTTTTATCCGTGTAGCTGTTAACTATACTAATTACGATATTAAAACCGACGTGATCAAAGTTGTTATGATTAAGCAACTGTACGTTATTTTTAGAGAGTTTCTCACCATTGAAAAAAATTCGTTTTGAACATGATCGTAGCAAGTGTATTTCTGTTTCTGCATTCTGTCCTATTTGTAAAAATTTTTAAGTAGTTTTATACTGTTTTTGAGTATGCATGACCGAGGTCACAGTGATGTCTAGAAAATAAGCTTTTTCTTTCGAAGTCAGTTGTAGCTTCAAATTCGTTATCCAAGGTTTTGATTGCATGGTAAACATATATATGCTCACTCCCTGTTGCTTTTGTTGTGTCATGACATCTACTCAGTGCATCTGCGGCGGTATTTGTGTTCCCTTTTTTGTGGATATTTACAAAATAAAATTCTTACAGCATAAACGAACCACCATATAGATCTTATGTGCAGATCTTTGTTTTTTGTATATATGTTACAGCCTTTTTGTTTTTATATACGGAGAACTTGTTGTGTAGCAAAAAACACCTTCAGATTTTTTTCAGCAAAAGTTAGATCTTTACATTTTGGTTTAAAAATTGTATAGTATTTTGTAGCCCCCTGCGTGCTTATTAAATTCGGAACATACTTCGTACTCATTATCTTTTTCCTTTTTAAAAAAAAGTATTCGTGTTTGATCTTTGAGGCGTCGATGGTGACGAGTAATTTTACTTATAAGTTTGGTAGCCTTAAAATAATTTCTTTTATGAGGTAATTCTCAGGTGCATTTAATGCGGTTTTTTTGTTCGTAATTCCACAAGAAGATAGTTTTTATGCGTAGTAAAAGAAATATGGGATTGGCTTTTGATGCATATACAGCAAACAAATTGTCTGCAATAACTACTCAGCCCTATAAAATTATTTTTATTACTTTATTTTCGTGCAGTGTAGAGTAGTTTTATAGAGCGTCTGTTTTTGTGTAACATATGCTACGTATATTTGATAATAAGTTTGTACCTAGATTGTGATCTTGTTTTTTCAAAATCTCGATTTGATGTAGTTGAAATTAGAAGTTAATTTTTGCATTTGGCTGATGATGAATTGCTAGGTGTTTTGTCGTGCTGTTATAAAATTTATAAATAAATAAGATATCATTAAAGTATACCTTTCTATTAATCCAATCACAAACAATTAAAGCTAAGTAACATATGACAATGAAAAATTTCTGAAGCGTGCGTAAGTCCAAAAGGCAACACGTTTCATTCACAAAGGCATGCGATGTTCTGGACGCGGTCATCATTCTCTTTTCTTCGCATAAAAGGCAGTTAACAAAGACCGGTATCGTAAACAATCTTACTCAATATTGTAGCGTACGAACGACACATGTGACGAAAATCAATTCTAGGCTTTTGAACTTTATCGCTAATTTAATGTGTGTTTTAAAATCTGAAAACCCTGCACTGTCTATATCAGGCGTCTATATTTTGTACTCAAATAATTATACTATAGTATGAACTTTTACTTTATCGCTTATATTTCTCTGTAGCGAGCTTGTGACTTGTCGATATGATTCGACTTTTTACTTATAGCTATTTCTGTGTTAGATTGTATTGGTGTTTTTTTTATAGTTTTTGTAGTGTAATCTTTTTTTAGATTATCAACGGTGTTAGCATTGTTTTTCTGCTTTAGTGTTTTGGAAATCAGCTCCGCAAACAAAGTTCTTATGCACGGCTTGCCTCATGTACATGTTACACGGTTTACTGCGTCGTACGCTATCTGCATCCGTAGTATTGCTTACCAATATGCCGTCTGTAAGTTTTTATTTGTTTTGCATTATTGCGGTCTTTTTTGCTGTGTTGCAGACTGCAAGTGTTGAATGCAAAAAAATTTGATTAATATTGTCTGTGCACGGTATATATTACTTTTGCGGCGGTCCTTTTCTTTTATATGTTTTTGTTTATGTGCAGTTGTTATTTTGCGGTAGGCATATATATTCATGGTTGCTTCTTTTGATTTACACTACTTAAGTATCTAATGGGTTTGATTTGTGTAATTTTAAATGTACAATATTTTTTAGTTTCAGTGTATTGGTGTATGATTACAATCATAAGTAGTCAACGCATTTGTAAATAAGGCGGTTAATTGAAACTCATCGGTTTCCAGTAGCAGTGAAACATACATTCGTGCCACAGTTGTTGTTGCCTGTTGTGATGTACGCAGTCAGTCCCGAGTAGCAATTCCTATGCGGTATATTTCAATACTAACAGTTTTGCAGTAAATAACGGAGTTAAGTCATTATGTTAGAGTTCCATATCTTAAAATCCATTGAAACAATAATTTGTTCGCTGTCATATACAAAGTAGAAGTTTTTTATTAGTTTTGCAGTATTACAGCTCTTTTCGTATACGTTAAGTACGCAAAACAAAAAATTTGCTGCAGTATTATCGTTGAGGTTAAATAGAAAGAGACCTATTGTGCCTCATATACTAATAAAATGTAAAACTACGTGCTGTGGTGTTTATCAGCTGTATTACATTTATATGAGTTATATTTTACATACATTTTTATATCTCATTCATACAAAATATACAACTTTTAGTGTCGGTCATGTTCTGTAGTGTTGAAATACGCTTTAAATGGTCTATCTACTATTTTTGTTATGTTCGGGATTTTTGAACATAGTTTCATGGTAACTCCTTGTATATTCTTGCTGAAATTGGCTCAATCTTTTGTATCTTCTGCAAAAAAACTAAATCATCTCTCTGTGGGCCATTGTGTTGTTATCTTGCTCACTGTTTTTGTTGTAGTTCGTTTTTCTGTGATAGTAAGTTTTTTTAGTATGTTTTCGTTTGGGATCCTGTAGATTATTTGTAGTACGAACTAAAACTTTTATTTTTTCTACTAGGATGCAAATGCCTTTGCGTTTACTTGGTAAGCTGGAGCTTTAATGGATGACATGTATCTGTCTGTGTAACATCTTCGTTTCTTTTACATAGTTTCATAGTGTTTACTAGGTTTTTGAATGTTAGCTTAGCGTAGAAATATATTTTGATCAATTTTTCACCTAATGATTTTATGTTGTTTTTCGTTTTCTGTTGTACACTTTTTGACGTTGTATCCTGTGCAATTAAACAGCTATATCTCAATTTAAAAAGCTCGTGTGGTTTCTGTTATAAATTTTTGCAGGCTAACACCATGTTATAAATATGTTCTTATTTTGTTTCGGAGTACTGTACTTGTCTGTACTTCGTCCATGAACTGCAAGCATGTAAATGGGTATAAGCTCAACAAGTCGTAGTTTGCAGCAGTTTCTAGTTAAGCATGGTGCATGGTTTTTATGACTTTTTGCTTTACTAAATCCGTTGTTAAACTTTGTATAAAATGTTAAATGACTATGCCAGTGGCATACGTATTTTTGTACCCCTTCGCGTAAGAGATAAGTAAAGGTTGGCATGTAAAAAAATATTTTCGTGTCTTGGAATATGTATACTGTGTAGGCGTCGCCATATTGTGAAGGTCTTGGTTACTTACCGGGATTAAGAATTCGACGTTGCAGCATTAAATACAGTTAAAGTTATTTGTTATCGCTAGGGGTACTATTTATCTTTTCTTTCGCTTTTTGATTAAAAATAGGACATAGTTCCTTTAAAGGAGGGTAAACATTTTAGTTTTATTTTACTCATAGCTTAAAACACATAAGCAATTACGCTGCTTTTTACAGAATTCATTTACATTTTTGTGGTTATCCACAATTATAAAAAAAATGTAAAGTTATAAATTTTTAGAACACTTTTTTTTTTTTTTTTTCATGTAAAAAAAAATTCATTTAAGTATAATGTGTATGTAACAGCACAGTATAATTATTCAAAATATTGTAATTTGGTTTGCATGTATGCTTCTACTATTTTTTGGCGCAGTATGAATATACATTGTATTCTTTCTGAGTCCAACTCAACGTTTTTACATAATTTCCGTTTTGATTACAATTTTCTATGGCTTTTAACAACACACACCAACGCCATGCAGTTAGTTTAATAGTATAAAAAACGTTATAACCGCTAATTTTGCCGATATGCACACATTTTGTAACTCTAGGCGGAAATTGACTAGATTTTAACTATCGATACTCGTTACGCCAAAGCAGAAACAAAAGTTAGCTTGTTGCAGCTACCTTGTTTTACATATATATATCACGCAACAAACATTTTTTTGACACATTATTCCCATTAAGTATCTGGGTTATTTACCCACTAGATAAATTTTGTTATCTGTTAAACTCAACAAATGCTTCGCAACAGGCGCATATTTTCACTTTTCTACTTACAACGTATTTTGTTGCAAAAAAATGGTACAGCAGGCAAAACGTTTTACAATTTTGCGTACAACCCGTTGTACCTGCAATGGTATAAATAAGCGCTGTATCAAAACTACCGTCTTACAAATATATTACAGTAGAATATATGGTTAGCTAAACACATAGTCTACAACAGCAAATTGACAACAAAATTATTTGTTTGTTTGTCTGCATCTGTCCAAAAAGTTGATTTTATTGAAAATTGAAACTAACAATCTAGCCGCCTTGCAAACAAAACATGCGGTGTTCATTACACTGTAAATTGCAGTATGCAAGTTTTTTTTTTTTTCAAGGGATTTTTTTTTTCATTTTTATAAATGTAAATTGTTTTTTATCTGTACTTAAAAACTACACGAATTTTCGTGTTATTTGATAATATGCGTCTGTGTGATTATGCTGCGTAACACACTTGTCTATATCATATATATTAAATTATAGAAGAGGTGTTAAAATTTTTTTGATACATTTCTAGATGCAGCTTAGTATGTTTTTTTTTGCATTTGATCTATAGGAAATAAAAATTCACATATGACAGTTCCAATACTGTTTTCATGTACATGTAGATCAAAAATAATATACAAAAAACCATCTTATGGTGTAATGTGGCAAATTGTCAGTTTAATTATTTTTTTTTTTGATATGTACGATAGATAAAAATACAGGTAAAAGTATATTTACTTGCCAAAAAAGTAATAGTTTTTCTTCCGATGTATATGGAAAATAAATTTGTTTTTAAAACCTGTTTTGCACGTCAATTTTACTTGCAATGATAATTATATTGGCGAATTGTCGATTTCTGCAAAATACCTCGTAAATTTTATGTGGAATGAAATATATGTGGATTATTTTTGATGCAAGCCAGTTTTGGACTAACAATGATATATTGCGAACAATACAAGGTCGAAACTTACTTTTGTAAAAGTTCTTTGTAGTGTCGTCATCGGTTATAAAATAGACAATATTGTATAAACACCCATTATGTATTCAAATATTCAAAATCGAAAAAAAAACATGTTTAGATTAAACTTTTCTTATTTTATTAACTTTTTTTGGCATATTTGTAAATGATAAATTTTAACGAAATATTTAAAAATCTGAACCAATTCAGTTCATTTTATCTTTACAACCATTTGGATAATTTTTTTAAGGTGCATGTATGCAAAAAAAAATACAAAAACCGGCTATAGACACAGTCTTGACACGAGATTTTTTGTCTTATTAACTTAAAATCAAGTTTAACATATATACTTTTTTCGCATAGAAATTGCTAAAAGAAGCACAAATAAAATGCTTTAGTGCACACATTTTAAACGCTATTTTTTTCATTGCTAGTAATATTTGCTTTTTTACTTTTATAAAATGACAGCTAAGCATGAAAATGCACGTTGCTAACGCGAAGTATAAAACAAAAAAATAAATTTTTGTTTAAATGTAAAAGTTGTGTTAAAAGCTGCATTAAACTGGCAAAGAATGTATGCTGATGCTTTTGATGCAGCTTTCCAACACGTCAGTTTCTTCTTTAACTTAGGACCAAAATATCTAAATATTTTAGTTGCTTATAAGGATAAGTCGCATGTAAATACAAGAAATTATGGTTGTTTATGCTAAGTAAAGCATAAAAAACAACTCTTTACATTTTTAATCTGTATGTTCTGTAGACTGACATATTTAATAATTGTATAAAAAACCAGATCGGATTGCAATGAAAAGACTATAAAAAAACACAAGTGGTTTTTTACTTACTTGATGAAGTCAACTTGTGTTTATAAACTTTTACAGTCTAATACAAAACCTTTGTATTATAACTTGTAACCTATGAAATATTTTTTTAGCTTTTAGGTTTTGCTTGTATATTTTTCCGCCCAGTATCTGTATCTGCATGTTTACAAACATACCATATATCAAATCAAACTGCACCATATACTTTACAAATCCGTATTTTGCCTTTTTTGAACAAAAACTATCTTGAGCATTGCATGCTTTTTTTTGAATTTAAAAGTCAATGATTTGCTACGTTTCCAAAAATATAAAAAACAAACAAGCGCAGGGCTGCCAACAATGCAAAAGTCGCCCTTAAAAATCTTTGTCTTTATACACAAAAACGGTTTTTTTAAAATTGTATCTAATCAATAGAAGTAAATAAACAAAAGGCAAAGGTTAAAAAGGTTCGACGGACGCTATGTATTACGTACTTAAAAAACAATAGTATACGCCGTATAGTTTGAATTGTTAATCTACAAGTAAATACTAAAAAAACTTATTTGGCTGAATTTTTTACAAAGTACGCCACAAACAGCTAAAAATATATTATATCTAAGATTGTCAAATTGCTAAATCTGTAAATACGGCCAAAAAAACATTTCGTATATATAAAAAGCCAAAAAATACTATTAAGCAACAACATAGTATATAAAATTGTACAAAAACTGCATAATCATACTTATAAAAAATATTTATTGCTTTTTTTGCTAGGCCATTTATAGATGGGAAAGTTTAAGAAAACGGTTATTTGTTTTTTAAAAATGTATAGACCCAATATAGTTTCTTTTTGCTTTTAACAAAATGTATCCATTATTTGTGTTTTTTTACCTTTATATAAATCGTTTACTCTCAGTGCCTTTTTAGTAACGTTAACCGTTTTGATTTGCTGTATTAAAGTAAAAAATACCTGCAATTTGTTTATAAAGTTAGTTTTTTTTTTTTTTGTTTAATTATTTTGGGTATCATGTATGTAAGTAAATAGCAAGAAATAGACTGGTAAGTGCTATGATATATTTTGTCGTCTGTAAAACAGAAAAAAAGACATAATGCAGCTTTTTAAAATACACGTATACAGGCTTTTTAAAAATGTATATAACGGCATACTTTTTTGTAAAATCATACGGAAAATTATTTTTTCTATAAAAAAATTGCACAGGAAATACGCGTTGTGTTTTGTTTTGCCAGAAACCTGCTTTTGATATTTTTTTTATTACGACACACACAGTTTAATACAAGTAAACATGTACTTAAGCAAAAACAAAACAGATATACTAGTGAAAACGTTCTAAACTGTGTTTTAATATGTAAAGCGTCTGTTGTGTGTAATAGTTTTGCTATATTATCTTTCTTTAATGGAATAATCGTTTTAACTTTTAAGTAGTTATTTAAAAATCTAAAACTAATATAGAATATTGGTACACACAACTATGTAAGCGAACTTGCAAACAACCTAACACAAGCAGGGTTATACTGTTTTATCGCAAGAATCAGTAAGATAAAACTCCATTTATAAGTTAAAGTCAAAAAAGGCGTTTAAGAAATGTTTATAACGATTACAATTCGTGTTTCGTTTTTAAAACCTTTATTACGCATATAAATCTTTTTTTTGACTTTAAAATTCATTTTTTTACATACAACACAAAGATTTTTTTCTTTTTATACATAATAAGCTACAAAATATTTTTTATACATGATATCGCTCAGTAACAAAAAACTGAACCCGCTGGCTGTTATTGTTACAAGTAAGTGCTAACACTTCACTTTTGAAGGCCAGTTAACTCCTAGAATTTTTACATATAGATATTGGCAATCTATTCTTCATGACTCTCTGTAAAGTTTTAATTGTAAAACTAGATTAGTTTTTTATTCAATAAGTAGTAATACCTGGCAAGTATACAAAATGCAAAAAAAATGGCACACGTTGTAGTATATTTTTTTCACCTTTTTTATTATTTAAACATTGTAAATTTTTACAAATACATTTATTATGTAGAAACTGGAATAAGCGCAACAATTTCTATATAATGCGGTAAACCATTACTTGCAGCAGTATTTTTAGCGGTTTTTTCGCATGCTGTTGAGTCTCTATCCGCTGACTCATTGATCAAGTCAGCGGATGAGACCTCAGAGGGAGCCAAAAGCGTACGTCTGC
>JAQFYM010004739.1:0-14716 GCA_034694785.1 Agrenia bidenticulata
ACCCCCACGGGTCAATATTTTGACCGATATAGCCCATCTTCGAACTTAAATCCTACTTTAGCCCAACAAACCAGTGTTCAAAATTTGTTGACTCTAGGTGAACTATTTCGTCAGTTATGCGATACATGGACAGACGGACGGACGGACAGACAACGGTGATCCTATAAGCCCTAACGAACGGGCTAAAATTGAATTGGTAAAACACGTATTAGTTCATTTTAAATCAATACGAATGGTTTTTAATTGAATAGAAATTGTTTTTAATATTTTTGAATTAAGTAAAAATTATTTTTAATTGATTAGATATTAGAAAAGGAATTTTTTTAGGCTGGGTCAGGACCGACAGGGCTAAATCAATGTTATTTGACAGGGCGACAGGGCTGAATCAATGTTATTTGACCGGGCGAAAGGGCTGGGTCAGGACAGGGCTATTTATCAATATTTGACAGGGCGACAGGGCTAAATCAAGGTTATTTGACCGGGCGACAGGGCTAGGGTCAGGACAGGGCTGAATCAATGGTATTTGGCCGGGGCGAAAGGGCTGAATTAAATCACCTGGTTCAAATGTTCCATTTAATTTGCATCACACACAATTCAGGTGTGACAGTGCTGTCCGTACAGCTACACACAATTCAGGTGTGACAGTGCTGTCTGCATGTGCATATTGCATCACACAGTTCATGTGTGACAGTGCTGTCTGCATATTGCATCACACAGTTCATGTGTGACAGTGCTGTCTGCATATTGCATCGCATAAGTCCGGTGACTGTGCTGTCTGTATATTGCATCGCATAAGTCAGGTGACAGTGCTCTCTGTATATTGCATCGCATAAGTCCGGTGACTGTGCTGTCTGTATATTGCATCGCATAAGTCAGGTGACAGTGCTGTCGGTATATTGCATCGCATAAGTCAGGTGACAGTGCTGTCGGTATATTGCATCGCATAAGTCAGGTGACAGTGCTGTCTGTATATTGCATCACACAAGTCAGGTGACAGTGCCGTCTGTATATTGCATCGCATAAGTCAGGTGACAGTGCTGTCTGTATATTGCATCACAAAATCAGGTGACAGTGCTGTCTGTATATTGCATCGCATAAGTCAGGTGACAGTGCTGTCTGTATATTGTATCAGACAAGTCAGCTGACTGCTGTTCGTACAGCATAACACAATTCAGGAGTGACTGTCACACATTTCAGCATACACTAAAAGTTCATGTTGCAGACACTGCAGAGATGCAGACTACACACACACTACAAATAGTTTAGGCATTAATCCCTCCTCATAGGCGTTAGCCTTGAATTCATTTTATTATTATATTTGGGGAAAATTCATTGCCCTCAACTCAACTCAATTCTCTCAATAGTCTCTTTAGTCTTTAGTCTTTACGGTCTTTACTCTGAAATCTGAAGGCAGACGAACACGAAGACGGACTCCGACAGAAACCAGAGAGAATTTTAAAGGAAATTGGGATTTAAGCAGTTTTTATTGTATATTAAGGATCCAAGGACATGGCCCCTGCTCCAGTTATTATTCCGGCGACTGCAAAACATACAGCATCGGTAAGTATTTGGGTTAAAACTTTCAAGTTAACAAGTTGCTATTTTTTTTAAATTGAAACTCATTTCATATTTTTAAATCTTTTAGATTATATTTCTTCATGGCCTTGGAGATACTGGGTAACTAACTATATACTTTGGGTCATTTGGGTAGACTGGATTAGTATTGTCCAATGTTTGAAATTGATTGAGGTTTTTGGAATGTGTTTTAGACATGGCTGGGCTAGTACGTTGGCGGCTTTCAAACAACCGCATGTTAAACTGATTTGTCCAACAGCGTAAGTAACATCCATCGATTTATTGGAATTGATTGAATGTTAGAATTAATGTGTATGGGTTTTTCTATTCCTAATCTTTAGTGCGACGATTCCAGTCACTCTAAATGGAGGTCTCCGCATGCCTTCGTGGTTTGATTTGAAGGCACTTGATCCAAGTGGACCAGAAGATGAGGAAGGTATCAAAAAAGCTGCTGAAGTTGTTAGAAAGCTTATTCAAGATGAGGTGAGTGGCGTTTAAATAAAGTATAATAATTCTGTAGCTCTATTCATTTATTTCAATACATTATGAATTACTAGGTAACAAGTGGAATTCCGGCGGATAGAATAGTCATTGGAGGTTTTAGCATGGGAGGAGCATTGGCGCTTTATACTGGATTGAATACACCACCCCCATTAGGTGGTATTATTGGTCTATCCTGTTGGTTACCCATGCATAAGTCTTTCCCGTATGGAGGGACTGTTCAGCAACCGCCGGTACTTCAGTGTCACGGTGAAGCGGATCCACTAGTACATTACAGCTTTGGACTCATGACATCATCCCTTTTGAAGTCACACTTGCCCAAGTATACATTCAAATCATATCCAAATCTTCAGCATTCATCCTCAGAGCCAGAACTTGAAGATGTGAAAAAATTTATCACCGAGATCTTACCACCAATTCAATCCAATTAGTTTATAGCAGTCTCAATCGTCATAATTGTGTTATACTAGAAAAAAGACAGTACTAAAACGATTAAATTAGCTAATGTAAAGCATTCCCGAGATCCCAAATTGTTTTAAAGCTTATTATTGTGTTAACAATATTTGATAACTAAACTAATCAATCATGCAATAAGTGGCACACAATTTTACGTTATAGCAACATATGTTATAACAGTCAAAATTAGCATATAATATCGATACTTATAAGTTTCAGTTTGTTTTGTGCTGGAACTGTCAATAGCTATTGTGATGAGTTCAGAAGAGTGGATTTAACTCATTTAACCATATTGATCGCCTAAGCGGTTAGTAGTTGCATAAATAGTTATTCCATGCTTTTTGAGAATTTTTGTTTTAACCGCTTCCAGTACTATCACTGAACCCAATCCAAGCACTATAATAAACCATAACTAAGGAAATTGTGACTAGTAGTTCAGAGTGAGCAATTTCCATTTTTCGGATAGTCTTCAAAATAATAAGGATAATACGATCTGGTGTCTTACAATCAGACAATTTATGACGATCAATTCGTCGTAAGGACAAGGACATATATGGCAATGCTAATTCATGTACCGAAATTTTGAATATCTAGTTGAATTTAAAAACAAACTACAATAGTCAAAAAAATTCTTGGTGTCATGAAAGTTTGAGTCGAATTAAAAAACAGAAATTGGACTTCTCGATGAATTGTTCTGGATCCTAAAGGCATCAACGTGACAACGACGAAAATACAATAAAATACAACAGCCCATGAATAAATAAAATGTAACTTTCTTAACATAAAGTAGGGTTGATAATGTTTGCAGCATCAAACGCCTTTAATTTTTTTAAATTTAAAATTTAAGTTACCTAGATTTCACAATAATTGGATTGGAGAGAAACAAGAAATAATAAACAGTCTTGAAGTCACTATCCAATAATAACAAAATTAAATAGGTGTACTAATTAAGATATGAATGATCAAAATAACAAATACCTAGTAAATACGATACGACAATCGAGCTAAATTAGAAAAATATTCGTAAAAGACTTAATCTAGTTTTTAGTCGTAAACGACTGAAATTCTTAAGACAGTTTGAATCATGATACTACCAAAGTGATAAAATTAACCTTTTTTGTGTTACGTTCGCTGCCTTTTCAAGTTATTCATCTGAATTGCGTATTCATTAATAATTCGATCTTGTTCTTTCACTTTTCGCTGGAGAGCACGAATCTGAGCCTCATATTTGCGCTTCAGAACCTCCTTTTCGTTTTCTGAAATACATTTGAATTAAAATACATTTTAATACTGGATAAAATCAAATTTAAATGGTTTTGGTTTATAAGTACAATTCTCACCTATTTCTTCATATTTCTGCTTCCATCCGAAATCATCTGAGGAAGGTTCGAGAACCTCGATCTCAAGATCAGGGTTCCAAGAAAACGGTAATTTGGACGATCCTTCTGTTGATGCGTTAGACTTGCATAACTGCTCGTAGAGCTTACTACCTGTAGTTTTGGACACGGATCGTATGTTTTGTTTCGATGAGCTACCATTGATTTCTTCTATCTTTACAGATCCTTGATAGGCCATAGAAGGTTTTGCGGATACCTTGATCCCACTGGAATTACTCAGTTGAATTTTTTTTTTTGGAGGCTCTTCATCCATAGTAAATATCTCATCTGAAATCATAGGAATAATGTACAGTGGGCTAGTTTCAAACGTTTCAAACCACATTAACGATTAACGATTGTAGTGAAAGGTACACTTACGAGAATTTCTAGCTGAACTACTGCTAGCTCCCACATCAGGAGAGTTCCTGCCAGGAATAAGAGTAGGGGGTCTTGACCTTGTCTGAGATTGGCGGGGGTGAACGTACTGTAAATCAGATTCATCTATGTCTTCGTCTTCATACTGAACCTCTGGCACCGTAATTTCTGCGTAATTTTCATCCAAATCTGGCTCTTGTTCATATTCTAAGCTGTCCTGGTTAGAATAATCGTACGATTCGTCAAAGTATGGAGTTTCAACTTCACCGTCAAATTCACTAGTATCTGCAGTGATTAAGAATCACAAATAAATAAATTATTAACAAAGAAATTAATCAACCTACTCAATTTCAACATAACAATATAAATGTAACAATATTCGAAAGGGAACTAAAACGTTGAAAAGAGCTCGCCCTCGAAAAGCGTTCTAAAGTTTACCTGTAACACGCACATTAAAAAATAAAAATTACCATCTAGCATAAAGCTGGGATCATCCAAATCCACTGTAAACGTAGGAAACACGGAAGGAATTGCGTTTTTGACCAGTTTAGTTCGCTTTTGATTTGGGTCGTGTACAAAGTCTTGCATCCTGAAGTGATGAGAGCAAACAAGTGAACCACGGAACGGAATCCAAGTAGGATCTTCTCTCGCTTTCTGAAGCAAACTCGTCCATATTTCCCATCGCTGCTGATTTTTATCTCCAGTTGGAAAACTAAATAAAAAATTAATAAGGTCATTGGTACACTATATCCCAAGTAATAGGTAGTAAATAAGTAAAACCTTACCAGTGATAAGTGGTATGAGAGGTAAGATCTCTCCATTCCTCACATCCTAGAACGCTGCAACTTTTTAGTTTTTTAGCCACATCATCCGGTAACTCCGAACGTCTTCCACGTCTTTCCTTCTTTACGAAATTAAAAGACCCACCAGGGCTGGTATCTCCTGAATATGACATCTGCAAATAGTATCCAAATATTAAACTTCCAAATTGAAAACGATAGTTTTTATTCAAGAAATCTCTAATTTTCTTTAATTTTCTTGAGTTACACAATTAATTTTGTTTTAATCAATAATTTTCTTTAACATTTATAGGTTGGATTTCGATTTCGGTTTTCGAGTTAAGTCAGAAATAAACAGGATTCACTCAATATACATTTACACCTCAGATCAAATACCCATTTTGACTTTTAAGTTCTAACTCTCATAAATTATCATACGCACATTTTATTTTCACCCGGCACCTAGTGTCATGGTGTCATCTTCATCTCATTTTATTATTACAGTTTTACATTGCAGTACATTAAATAGTACTCAAACGCAAAAGGCGTAATTCAGTTCAGGAATATTATCTAATCCTTTCAGAAGTAAGATATTCATTTCCATGCATAAACCACACTTTCGTCCAAATTGATTAAGTTCTTCTGGCTTCACCCTAAGAAAGATTATCTTATATGCCATCTTTAGTATATTTTTCTGCTGCTAAGTTTAAGTTCAATTTTAGTCTTTAAATCCACAAAAGCCAAAAAAGGTTTGAGTTCTTCATGGAAAAGACTTCATTCTACTTCATGTTTTACAAATCGTAAGCTTTCAAGTATGGGGGTTTTTCAGACTTTCATAGTAAAGTTCCTTTGGTTCCTTCTTGTGTAAAGTATCTAATTCTTTGGTTCCTTCCCTATACAGAAACTATAGCATCTGCATTGCCGATAATAAGGTCCTCATGCAACTTCCCAAAGTCCCTTGCCCAAGCAAGGGGACTGGGAAATCTCCTACTACATCCTTTTAGTACGCCTAGTCAATAATGTAACTTTCTGTGATAAATTACAACATTTACAATGCTGAATTATACGGTGATTTGTTAAGTAAAACTGTGTAATAAAATCAATAACGAATAAATCAAAAATAATCCAACCAACGAGTTACTAGACGCTTAAAGTCATTTCAGAGATCATTTCATGGAATTGGAATAATATTAAAATAATTTTCAGTTGCTTGCTAATTTCATAGATATTTTATTTCCTTTAATTGTCTCAGTCCTGGTCTCCTGGAGTAGCTCTCAAGTCACCTTCTACTTAATAGCTTGTGTGTACTCAATCAGTATGACAGTATCATGAACATGACAATAAACAATTACTCGCATAAAAAATTATCAATAACTATGTATGCCTCAACCAAAATTTAAGCTTACGTTTCCTTTCACTTATTACTCCCTTTAACAAAGTTCATCTACCATATTAACTTATGTTCTATTTTCCAGGCTTAAAAATAATGAATTGGATCCCGAACATACTTCACATGCTTATCTCGAACTTGGCCTCTCGATCGGTAGTTGATTAGGCATACCTATATTCTCTCCTGAATCATGATTAATTCTAAACACGAGGTGTCTAAACCTATGCTTACTAATTAATGTCTGGTGGTAACTGGTAAAAATCAAAACTTATCCTCACCTTGTAAGACTTTAATTATTCGTACTCGTACAAAGTAACCCGGTCTATTCAAAATCCCTCTGCTTCTAGCTTCAATGCGAACGTTGTATCTCTCATCCGTTCCAAGGACTTCCGATGTCCGTTAAAATGGGGGAAACCCGGTTGTAAATTTGATGGGAATAATAATTGTTCACAAGCGTAAATATTGAATGATGATGGTCCGTCGAGGCGTTTCTCAACTGCAAGTGCAAAGTTTAGCGGTGTGGACGTGTGGTGGAAAAGAGGAGAGAAGGGGAACAAGGTTTGGTCGGTGGTGGCTGCTCATCTGTTCCTCAATTCTTTTTAGAGTTAGTACGTGTGAGCGATGAAACGTTAGAGTGCGTTTAGTAGTTTTTGGAGAGTTGGACTCAATGAAGAAGGTGGATTCAAACGGGTCTACTCGTCCGACCGACCGTCTCACACTCTCCTCCTCTCTCTCTCACTCCAATCCAAAACATAATCCTCTAACCCTTTAGCCAAACTACATATGCAACGTGCAACAACTACTCTACAGTCTACACCGTAAGACAACGTACGTCTTCCCTTCTCCTACTCTACGGGCTAGAAGTGCTCTCGTGCAATCCTAAAACTCTTGATACTACAATCGTCAAAGAAGTTGAAGCAACATTGCTTTTGCTGCTACTGCTGATGATAGTTGATGATGCTGCACTCAAAATTTACCATTCTATTATTCGACCTGGCTGGATTTCATACTATTTTACAAGAACCT
Source organism: Agrenia bidenticulata (assembly GCA_034694785.1). Classification (NCBI taxonomy): domain Eukaryota; kingdom Metazoa; phylum Arthropoda; class Collembola; order Entomobryomorpha; family Isotomidae; genus Agrenia; species Agrenia bidenticulata. Next base: position 7,479 of record JAQFYM010004739.1, read on the forward strand.
ATTGGGTTGCGGTTGTTGTGACGCTAGACACTTTTACATCTCTTTGTCAAACTTGCACAACAGAGCTAAAAGTTATAGAGGCTCAATTCTCTATTGCTTTACAGTTTAGTTCTAAATGCTAGATAAGAATGCACAATAGCAACTCAACCTCATTCCAACTCCATCAAGGGTCTTTCGCATTGGATTTGGAAGTTGAGTTAGTGGTTGAAGCGTATGCATGGAATGTGGTGGTGGGGACAAGTCTGAGAATAAATAACAGAATCAATGAGGATTTTGATGATCCGTGCTGCTAGGTTGGTAGACGGAGGGCGGAGGTGGAACGATATGCATTGAATGGTTTCATGGAAAGAATCAATTGGAAAATATTCTGCTTCTGTTTTCTGAGCCAGTTCTTTCCGTTTGAGTGTAAATAGTCAATTACCGTACGTCGCAAAGCTCATTTACCCTGCTATTTTCGAATTCGATATTCCCCCGATTTCATACCGTTTCTGAACTAGGTAGAATTGGTAGAAACATTCAAACAAGTTAATTTTGGCTTGATAACGAATATTTTGCATAATGCATGGAACAGAGAAATAGAGAGAGTATGATAGTTGATAGTGCATTGGAATTGAAATTAGCATACCTCTCTATAGTGTACATAGTCATGGTACGGTACGGTACGGGCTCAAGAATCAAGAGGACGGTTGGCAAAAAATAGTTGTTCAAGAGTCCATGAATTTTCATACTATTCTGCCCTGTGTGTTGGTTACAACGTGGTCTTGCTTACGGGGCAAAGTTTGGAAAGTATAAAAACTAACTTATTATAACTAACTATTGCCGATCAAGTTTTTCATTCAATCAATTATTTCCAACTTTCTCCACTTCCACCTAAGACTGTTAAGGTAAGAATCAAAGCTTTTTTCCATATATAAGAGGAACTGCGGGGCCACCACCATCGCTCATTTCATGCAATCCTTGAACCTTTGAATAATACTAATGTTGATTTTTTTTATACTAATCTTAAGTACCGGGCGGTGTGGGCACACGAGAAGTGGGATTTCGTTGGATTCAACGGTTTCCACTTGCACTTACCATCAGAAGAAAGAGGTAAATAAAAGCTAATAATTTTATGTTGTCTTCTTGTTACTTGATATGTCAGTTGGAATTTGGAAAATTTAGTGTTAGGGTTATAGGTAACGTTTTTTCTCGTATTGAAATTGAATATTAGCACAATTTATCCAAATATATGGAATGTGGAATGCGTAAGTTCATCAACTATCATCAAGACTTGATGATCAAGTAACACTTTGTATTTGTGCTTACATATCCCATAGTGTAGCTAGCTGAATTTTGATTTATGAAATGAATATCACTTTTTTTTAAACCTCATTCATATAAAAAAAATTTAAAGTTGGAAGAAAACATTGATTTCCGAATTCGGTCCTATTTGTAGGAGCATTTAAAACAAACTCAGGGGTGTGAATCTTATAAACTTTCCGGAGACAAGCTGCTAACTTAATTTCTGATCTGGATTATAATTTAGAGTATTCTTCATTAGAAAATGTAGTAAGTATTATGATACCTATAATTTATTCCTCCTCATCAAATTCCTTGAAATTGAAACTACATGTCTAAGCCATAATCTATATCTACTCTGAACTGCATACAAAAGAAACTGGTAAGTCTGTAGCTATTCGTTCATAAAGTATATTATTATGTTCATATGTTCGTATTATTCTGTAATCTGATTATTATGATAGCGTAGTTAGTAAATTATTGAATTATCTGCTTATAAAATAAGAGACTCGGCTTGTAGAAACATTTGTATTATATTTGTTTATTAATTATAATTAGGTATGCAATAATAGAAAACGTATCATTCGTATATGTGTGTTTCAATTTATATTATGGGTACTAATTTTTAGACACTATTTCACTCAGAAAGCGTGTAGTTAATAATCATTATTATTTTGCGTGCCATATACCAACAAAACATTGTCAATTGTCTACCTGAGAAACACATTGTATAACTTAATCAGTTAGAGTCTAGAGCAAGAGGAAACTACAAACTACATTCAGTACATATTGAGCTGATTATCACGAGCATTTAAATGGAGTTCGGAACACAACGGATAACATTTTGATCAGATTTTATTTACATTTAATATAAAATTATGCTTGGGCAGAGAAAATGAGGTAGCATGGAATTACATACACGATGTACAGTCTTCAATCTTTTAGTCTAAGATATGACGAGCGAGTTGTGAAAATAATGGTATTTCTTTCAATTTCATTACAATAAATAGATGTGTCATTAGCATTTGAATATAAAATATAATATGTAGTGTATACTAACAGCATTTAGGTCGGATCTAACTATATGACTTTCAGTCATGAAATAACATCAGTCTCTCAGTAATTATATATTCAGTCTTGCTAAATTTCAGTCTGAAAGTAAGTTACACTAAATTCAACCTCATAAACTCTATGTATGAAAGAGTTACATTTTCCCTTAGTTCACTAATACGTAAATAATGTGATATAAGAAATTACAGGTTTTCGTGCTTTCTCTTTTCTTGGTAGTTTATATACGTAAAGAAGTAGATCTATCCAGAGGTTGGTGTTGGAGTTGAAACTCGACGTTTCTTTATAGGAACAACCATATCCAAAGGACAATTACCTTCCACGTCTTCTGTAAAATCACAGATTTGATTAGGTTTTGCATTCTTTCTTTTGTTCACAGTCGGTCCATTGACATTGTTTGCTATGACAGCTCGTTGAAAGGCAGATCTAGTCCGGACATTCTCGTCTATGTCTTTGTGTTCTTCTAAGCTATTGAGGGTTGCAGTTATCGAGTTGTCCATTACCAAACTGATGCCGCCGTTTGATGGGATTTCCGACGAAGGAATTGATCGTGTTGGGGCCTCTCGAATCCACTTTTGAACGACTCTTATATTCAATCCGAACTTCCGGGCAACCCCGCGGGCATCTCCAGCAAGTTCTGGGTCAAAATTGAACGCTTCAAGAACTGAAGTTTTAGTTCGGTCAGAGGATTCGGAGGAAGACCCGCTGTTCGTTTCGGTCGATGGTGGAGATCTTGATGTAGAACTTTCAATGACAGGTGGGGATGATTTTCTGTGAGGGAGTACGTTTTGAACAAAGTGCTCCAAACTGGCAGTTGATGATATCATTTGTTGAGAATGGCCATTAGTTGGGGGCCGTTCCTTTCTGACAAGCCCGAGGTCGCTTAGAAATCCATAGTCTTTGTTCATTGCCTTGCTACGGATGGTGGAAGTTGTAGTTGTGATGGTATTGTTAGTCCCTTGTGAACCTGGAGAAGAGGTTGTGCTTAGATCCATTCCTAGACTCTCTGATGAGGGAAAGTTATAATTGTTATTGAATGCCAAGGGTTTTGTGGTGACTACCTCAAGCATTGAGGTTGGGTCAATGAAGTCATCTTCATGAGAGAGCCGGGTGATTGTACTGGACTTTGGTTGACGGTAACTGTTTGGTTTTCGTCTTTGAGAAGGTCTCTTGGGTTTGTCGAAAGAATTTGTGCTCGAATTAGGACTGCTCCTTGAAGCCGCTAAGACTGCAGCCACGGTTTTGGATTTGGACGTTGTCACTGGAGCCTTTGGCGATGCAAATAAGTGATGGCTGGAGGATGAGTCGTGATTTCTTTTTCGAATATTCTCAGTTCCATTGCAATTTTTTCCCAATCCAGGCATATTAAATCCGGCTGCTGCAGCGGCTGCGAATGGGCTCACATTAAGCCAGGACGAATATTTGCTGTTGTGATCTGTGAGGTTGCCCATCTCTGGTGACAAATTAGACAGATTTGCATATCCAGATTGCAATAACTGTAGGTACTCATTTTGATTCTTGATCATTTGAAGCGTTTGTTGTGTAATATAGTCATTTGTGGAAGATTTCGGAGAAGGCGACGAGGATGAGGTGTGGTTATGATATGATACATGTTTTCTTAGTGGAGGTGAAAGTTTCGTAAATGAAACTTCGTTTTTCATCATTGCTTTCCTCAGTAAACTGAAATCTTCTGAAGGGTAAAGGTAACACAGCTCATCGACGAGATCCAACATTTTTTGGGCACATGTGCCATGTCCGTTCGGGGGACTACCGTTGAGGCTATTCCCATGTGCACGTGGACTCAGCCTCGGAGAATGTCTTGAGTTTTCCAGCGAAAGAGGCACAGATATATTTCCAGTCAGGAGAGGATGTGCGAGACTGGAGAACATATTGGGACTCGTGGACGAAAATATGGAGTGGTGGAGACTTCCTATATTCTTTCCAAGACTGATAAGTGGAGACGAAGATGAAAAACTTTGGGACGGTGGGGTTAAAACGGAGGACGCTTGTGTGAGCAAAGGCACTTTCCCCGCAACGATAGGCATACTGGAACTGACCGACCGTACTGGGGGTAAATTATTAGAATTTTCAGCTGGAACAAGTTGAGCCTCTGAGGATGAGGCTGGGGACGAATTTGTGGTGCAACTCAATTCTGTTACTTTATCTTTCTTGATTTTTTGCTCTTGGTCATCAGATGAGTTCTGGTCCTAGAGCAAATGTTCAAAAATAAACAGATAATTTAGTAATTTGTAACTTGAAGGATATTGGGGCCATCACATTCTGCCTTTTATACATAAGACTTTTATTCACTTCAAAGCCATAGCATACACAAGGAATAAATGAGTGATAAAGGTAAATATTGTAAGAGCTGATAGCGATAAAGATTTAATTCTCAAGTTTTCATAGTATGCTGAACAATAAGTTTTTCATATTGGACAGTCTGAGCTTTGCCTTTGTCTAATCTGATACTTTTGTTGTGCATGGGTTAAGCCTAGGACTGAGTTGGGCTAATGCTCATCGATGACTCACCTGGTTTCCTTCATGTTTAGTGATTGAGAATAATTTTGAGGAAATGCAGATTTTAAATTAATTTTTATCTATTAAATTAAACACCAAAACGACTTATAGACAAACCATCGCAGTCTATTTGTTCAAACTTGAACCGTATTTTATCAAAATCTTCAATTCAATGGAAATTTGATGACAAAGAAATTGTCAAGTACGTATTCCAGATAATTTTTTAAGAATCCGTATGCGGTAAAAAGTCAAAGGCTGTTTTGCTTCGAAAATTAATTACTTACATATCGTAATCGTACATTTGGTAATACGGGACTCGTAAACTTGAAAAACGGAAACCATGATGCTCTGACTCCGATCTGATAGAGTGGGTAACTATAATATGTCAAGGACACCTCAGTACTACAGAAACAAGTACTACTCTTATGTATGTACAATGGCTTGGCTAAAAGTGAACTGACGAGATAAAAAGAACAAGAAGACCAAGGGAACTAAAAAAAACTTGGTACTTGCAGGGTTTCATTTTTTAGCTTGGCTACCCTATCTCACTCTTTCATAAAGGTCCTTGAAAAAGAGTCAGTCCTGTTTATAATTCTTACAAGTGCCTGGAATAACCATTATACACATAGAATAGACCAGTTCCCTGATCTGTACGTGTTTTTGCATAAGGGGAGGATGAGGATCAAGCAAGTTTTTGATAGTGGCGTTGCATTTTTAGGGCTCCTCTCGTCGTCTTAAGATATTAACTTCTTAAAGGTTTTTAAGACCCTTCCCTTATATTAAAAGACTGAGAATAAATCCGTGTGTGTTGGTGGTTGCGTTGATGCGTAGTGGGTTGTTATAATAAGATACGCATGCATTGCATGTCATCTCATATCTATAAAACTTGCCTTTCCCTTTACTGATAAAACCAAAGTCAGTAAAAAAAAACTTTGTTTAGAATCTCCCTTTAGCAAGGAAGCAGGAATCAGGTAGGGTCCTTTGTGTATACATTATGAATCCAGTACACTTTGCGGCCCTGAGGGTAGGCAAGAAATATTCTGGAAGAACAACTCTCATACAGATACAACTACAGCTAACTATAATCTCTAGTCCCTATCCTACCCTAATGTAATTCAGGGGGATTCGTGGTTGTTTTGTTTTTTAGATTACTTTTTTCTCCACTCTCTCAGCCCTTAGTTATTCCAACCTACCTTAAGTTTTATGATTTCCCTATGAAAGAGGGCTGGCTGCGTACAAAGCAAAGCCAACCAGAAGTTCTATCATCCTCTCTTTAGAAACTTGAGTTAAAAAATAAATGAATGGCAGGAATAGTACAGAGAGTTTTAAGGCGTTTTTTAGTTAATTCTTTACAATAATTCCCTCTCAATTGTATAAGGGAATTGTTTTATTAGGTTGACATACCTTGAAATTGTCGATTCCAGTTAGATGCTGTAGCCATTTTTGCACTTGTCTCCGGTGGATACCAAACTTTCGAGCAGTTGCCCGTTGATTCCCAATGCACTCAGGATCGGTAGTGAAGGCTTCGAGTACGCTCTGCTTGAACTCAGGTGTGAAAATGCGCCGGGTTGCTGAATTCGCACCCCCACATCCACCGTTGCTCTTAAGGGATCCAGCAGGTGAGCTGGGCGATGGGGTAGAAAGTGAATTCGGATTTATCGAATAATTTACTACTTCGTCTGATTGTGAGTCCTCTGTCTCTACGCCTGCTTCTACACTGTGTTCATTATTACTGCCTCCCGTCGTTAGTTCAGGGGAACCCTCACTTTCTTCATCCTCTGTGTCATCGTAAAGATCAGATTGAGTACATGATTTACCCTTGTTATGCTTGTAATGTTATAATAGTATGTCAAGAAAAAGCCAAAAGGGTGTTTACTTAATAGATTTTCTTCCGGAGGATCCGTGTCTGTTGAGCTGGTTGAAGATATTGCAGCTTCTTTTATTATTCGGATCGAGTCTTGCTCTGGGCTTGGAACTGCAATGGTTGTTGACATCGGAGCTGAAAGCTTTCGTCGTCTTTCAGGCTCCTCTGCCATCATCATCATTGCGATGGCAATTTGTTCCAACTCCGCCTGAAATTTTTACATAGTGTTTTAATTCATTAGAGTATATTTGATAAACTAGGATTTAAAACTGATTTTGTGTATTGAACATCTGATTTATGAATGATTTGGGACTTTTATTCCAATGTTTTACCATGAAAAGTTGATAAGTATTAAATGCGTATACTTTTAAGTTTTAAGTATCTGAAACTCGAAAAATAAAACGTAATAAAGGAATGTACGCGTTTTAGTAGGATAATACAGGGTGTCCCAGGCCATTGTTCGAGTCTTTAAAAATCGTTATTTCCAAAACTAATCGAGCGATTTTGATTT